>VZRQ01009889.1:1848405-1892600 GCA_013397975.1 Machaerirhynchus nigripectus
TTCTTGGAAAAAAATCAAAAATTATATAAAAAAAAAAAAAAAAGTGATTCAGAGTATAGCAAAATACCAACCATGTCCTTGTGTCCCAGGGGTCAGTAAAGGCGAGGAAGTGAGAAATGCCCCCACTTCTGCAGCCTGTGTGGTGACAAGCTGTGGGCTGCAATCTATAAGGATAGAAAGGGGAAAAAGACTTTTATTCCTTCCTGGTATTATTTATTGTTAAAGCCACGAAGACTCTTGCAGCTGATTTGAAACAAAGGAGCTATTAAAATATTAGTCATTTCAAGAGCCTTCTTGTGTTCTGGAAATGCATGCTATGATTAGCTCAGGTTTCCAAGAGTTTCTTTCCCATTGGGAGTGCAAAAAGTTATTTAAAGCATCTCAAATTCATACTGTAACACAGGTAAGAACATGATTATGAGAAGGAAGTACCTGCAAAATATTACAAGGATAAAATGGGTAGATTTTACAATGCTCAATCCAAGAATAAACTTCATCCCCTAAAACATTTTGCTTAGTGCTTTAACTGAAAATGTTTAATGCAGGGACAGGATTTCAGCCGCTGTCCATCTTCGTGTGCCTTTGTTTGCCAATACCCAGATGATGGCACATGTGACATATGTGACACTCTGTCCCAGGCTCTGATTTTATGATCAAAATTGCTTCCTATTCTCCTTGTATGAAACCTAAGTCATACCCAGAGACTGAAAAATTGCTGCCTCTTGTAGCTACGTTGGACATGCAGAGCTGACAGTGTTGCAGCTCTTTTAAGGCCTCCTCCAAAAGTGCTTTAAAGGCAAGAGAAAAAGTCTCATTGAATTCATCACCTTTTGGGCAGGACCTTGGGGACACCATGCACAAAATCTTACACTATATATATATATCAAACTTCACTAATGTGTATGAGGTTTTTTTTTGTTTTTTTTTTTTTTTTTTGTTTTTTTTTTTTGTTTTTTTTTTTTGTTTGTTTGTTTTTTTTGTGTGTGTGTGTGTGTGTGTGTTTATATTTCTCAATGCACTTTCAGGACAGTAGTTTCATTTGAGATTTAGCTGAATTGGGTGTCCAGGTATCAAACAACAAGTAAGGAGAAACTGGGAGGTAGACAATGTAAAGCAGAGATGAACTTTAGCTGAAATCCAGCTCCTAATGAAGCCACTGGGAGGTTTATTTTATATGTGGGACTTCATCTAATATAAAAGCCACCCACTCCTGTCAGCCTCCTGCAGTTTTTGAAGGCTTCTTCATTTTCTCATACATAATAAAACAGGCTTGTTCTTTAGGGGAAAAAATGATTTAAAAAATGACCTCATCCATGAAGACTATGGCTGTCTAATTCAGGGAGGGAAAGCTCAGAAATCCGGGCTCACTCTGTGAAAGCAAGGAACACTTGTCACAAAACATCTGTCCCCAGCATGGAGCCCTCGAGTGAAACAAAGACAAATGAGAAATAATTTCCCAAAGTTAAATGCCTGAAATTCAGTTTCTTGGCTGGGAAGGGCAAGCAAGAAAGCAAGATTAGGTTCTATTCATTCCACAGTATTGGTATTTTTTTTTATTTATCCTTCCTAAATGGGATTAAGGCCTAATTGGGACCAGCCTAATGCTAGATCGCATTATGTAATTTCCACCTTTGGGTGGGATCACTTTCACAGAGAGTGTCTAGTGGTTGTCCCTCTCCCTTCCAGATAAGAGTTTGTGTAAGAACGATATCCTCCTGGCGAGTCCCAGCCAAGGTTTGCTGGCGGCATCTGGGCTGGGACTTGTTAGCAAGAAGTCCCATTTTTCTCACTACTGCAAGACACTGGCAAGTCTTCTCACTGCCTAATGCCTCAGTCTGCCAAAGAAAACCAACATGCGTAATGTTCTTACTTCCCTTAGGACAGGAATTGCATGCTGTGAAAAGATGATATTTATGGGACATGTTGTTTGTAACTTGACTTCTATTAATTTAAAAAAGCTGCTAAATGAGTACTAAGTCTGTTTTCGTTTTTTTCTATTTCACTGATTTTAAATTTGTGATTGTGAACTGTTGTGGGCATGGGAGTGCTATCAGTGTTAATATAATGCTTTGTCCTCTGTGTCTGTTCCTATCTTATTCAAACCAGACTTTCTGCCTATTTCTCCCTCCTTAGTGCTTTATCTCAGACCCTGAGTTCTGTTCCCTCGTTCTTCTTATCTCTGGTTTAGTGTATCTACTTTTCCTGTACATTTTATCAGGATTTTAACTTTCTTGTATTTTCCCCACTTCTATTTTATTTTTTTGGTTTTATCCTTTTTCTTCTGTCCCCAGTTTTATCACAGGTTCTTCTTTTTTCCTTACCTTTTAAAGCTCCATTTCATCAATAACTGTTCTGAGAGAAGTAAAAAGAGTTGGCATCAAACTCAGCCAACTGAAGATTTTAAAAACATGTTTCCCTGTAATAGTTATACTCATTATTTATCTGTAAACTATGTACAGTGCATGCTAGGACATCTCTTTTCTTGCTTTATCATTTTCCAGTGAATTTAAATAATCTTTATTAATTTCTCTGTGCACAGATTAGCTTGTTGTGCCATTGTTCTGCTGTCCCCTGTGTGTCCTCTAATCCATTGGCATATTTATAACTTCTGAGTTAAAATTACTTGACAAGGGACAGTTGAATGTGTATGAAATAATACCATTTAATCTCTCTTTTTGGGGGTAGAGGTGAGGGAAGTAAATGGACTCCTTCCTGACACTGCAGAACAGTCTCTCTAAATGATGAACATCTTTTCCTCAGATTTCCATGTGGGCTTCATATCTCTGTCACAGAGTCACTTAAAAGGTTCCATAATGAATCTGGGAGTGTGAACTTCCTGTAAAAGCTCGGCTGGCTCTGGCTTTCTTCTGTGGGGCACTGGTTCTTTTAAAACATACAGATTTTTGAACTAGCTGCTACTTGGGAAAGATGTATCTATAGGAAATGACATTAGTATGTATCACATGTTTTCAGCACCTTATTTCCTAATTTCATCTTAGTTTTTACCTATAATTTCCCCCTTCTGATCAGCAGAAGAGTGTTGCCAAATTTTTGCAAGCTCCTTAAAGCAGCAGGCACACACTCACTCAGCTCTTTCCTTTCAAGTCCTACTCTCCGACAAGCTACTTATAAAAGGTCTGACTGTAAGTGATAAGGCTGTAAATTTGATGCACAGATGGTCCAATCGTCTTTGCAATTATTGTATTGCACCACTGGGTACACAAGGGTTTCATTTGTTTAAGATATATTTTTCTTATAATTGGAATCTGTCCTGGCAGGTTGGCTTGTCTGTTTGCTGGTGGACAAACTGTTCGTGTAACAGGTTTACTGGGATAGGTTGAGCTCAGCATGAGGATATTTTCCCCCATTTCCCAATAAAGAATAAATCATCTGTAATATATGGTACTTTTGGTTGACCTAGTGTTGTCATAAAGATAATATGTCAGTTGAGAGAAGCATTCTCTGGGAGGGCAGTGATTTGTTTCTAGAATGCATTTTCCATTAACATTAAGAACAGAAAAAGTAATTATTTGTAAACTGTTCAATTAAGTCCACAACGAAACATTCCTACTCGCTCAGGGCAGAAAATAGCATGGCTTCTACAAAAAGGATGAGAAAAAAATGCCTCTCAGTCGTTTGGCTAAACAAAAACCTATATCCATTTTTGTCAGTTTCTGAGATTTAATTAAAACACAGAGGTTGATTCCAAACCAAACCAAACCGATGCCTAATTATCACAAGTGTTAATTACAAGTCTTCTTTAACTGAATAACTAATAGAACAGAATGGCAAATGCCTTCCCAACAGCAAACAGATTTAGTGACAAATGAAAAAGGATGCAAATTGAGGGCATCTTTGAGCCTTTGAAATCCTCTATTACCTCTGGTGTGAATAATAAGCGGGAATTGTTTTAGCCCATGTTGGGGTTTGTTTATCATGAAATTCTGCTTTCTGTTTGAGGCCATGGCAATAGAAAATAAAAATAGGGTAAATACCTTAATACATGAATCCTTTTTCCTCCAGTAGCATATTTTAAATATGTGAAATCAGCACAAAATAGGAAGTCAGCCTGCTGGGTTTATTCTTCCAGACAGCCACTGGAATCAAACTGAAGGTAAAATACAGGTTTCAGATGTGAGCACTCCCAGAAGAGGAACCTTTATAAAGAGCTTATAGCTGGAAGTGGATTTGGACAGCTGTTAATGCCAAAACACTGCCTGTTATCAGAAGCCATGTTCTCTTCACACTGAGGGTAACTCACTAAATTCCACCTACAGTAAATGACAAATGTTATGGGTTTTCCTTTCTGAGCTACAGGGGCGAGGGTTTTTGTTTCCATTCTTCCTGTTGCCTGAGGAATCAACCTTCAGTTTTTCTTCATTCCAGGGATTTGACATGAAACATGGCAGAAAATTTCAAACCATCCAGGAAACTTTACATTAATTTAGGGAAAAAGTAATCCAAACATGAAAATTCTCTTATGACAGCTGAGACATTTATTTGCAAAGGTGTTAAGAAATAAGGATGCTCAGAGACTGAAGAGGATTTTAGTGGGCAATGGTTTCATACATGTGATCCCCAGACTTGCAAATATTAACCATCTACCTGATTTTGAGTTCTTAGCATATTTTGTGAAGGTAACAGAACTGTGAATAACCAGAAGGTCAATTGCCAACAAACCAGTTTTGTAAGGTTGGACATTATGATCCACAGATCCTTTCTTCTTCCTTAATTTGATTCAACAGTGCATCTCTGTACCTAATTTTCTTGTCATCCATTTATTTTTGTTTCCTGTCCAAGATGATCAGAATATATTGCAAGTTTTAAGTTCTCTGACCTTGATTTGCAAATATTTTTGTTTAAAATTAGTCCCTACGTGTTCATGTAGTTATTTCTGAGGTATTGAGTAGGAAAGAATTCTTGTATTTCCCCTCAGAAAAAAATGATATTTCCAGGTTAAGCTGATGAATTTAAAGATAATAGTCATGACATGGTGAGATTTTACATTCATATTGCTATCTGAATTGCAGCATTTCAGAGTTTTGTGCAAATATTAGTGAATTCAACCTTAAGCTTCCTATGGGGCATGGATTGTCATCACCATTTTACAGATATAGTAAAATGGCTGAGTTACCTTAAATCTACACAGTAAATCAGAAAATAGATGTGTCTCTAAAAGAAATGTGATACCATAGAGACCGATTATTCTAGGTGCAGGTTTTTAAGGGTATCCTGTCCTGTAAAATGGGTTCTGTTCTTTGCTGCAGGGTACTTGATGGCACAGCTCAAAAAGACAGTTTCTCTTGAAGTCACCAAAATCTGGAATGCTTGTTTTGAAGGAAGAAAAAACACTACTTGTGGTTTAACTTGCTTTTGGTGATTGCTAGCAGCAATCTCAGACCACTTTCAACGTTAGCTTAGAAAAATAAATTTTTTCTGGGTAAACATACCCCATGATTTGGCCAGGTTTGGGTCTGTGTTAGCTGCCTTGTATTTCTACTTGCATTCCACTTTCAAAATATTGATTCACTTTCTCACCTGGGTGCCATGCTGGGCATGTTGGATCTGTCTAGGAGTTGGTCACTTCCATTTAATGTCACCTGTTGCAAAGAATAGCCTGCTTTTCTTTTCTTCTTCTTCTTTTTTTTTTTTCTTTTTTCTTTTTTTTTTCTTTCTTAACCTTGTGTTATTAAGTTCCATATATTCTATACTAAACATTCAATTTCAAGTCTTAATCCGAGAGAGAGCATTGGGAATTGCTGAGTGTTCTCCTCAAAGGGGGTGGGATCAGTGCATCAGCCCCATGGTGTGTTAGAGCATTACATCAGCTACTTATCAACAGCATTTTTGTCTTGTTTGTATTCAGATGTGATTAAGTCCAAGTATTATTTTATTCTGGCCTCCTCTAAATTAGATTAGTGCAAACCAATTGAATCCTTCTTTCAAAGAGGTAATTTGTTGCAGATATCTTGCAGGATCTACCTCTGAAACAGGATCAGTTGATACAGCATTCAACACGGTTTATCAGCTGTGCTGAAATGAAGTGGTTCGGTATTCATCAAAAAATATATTGCCTCTATGGCTGATGGAACTCCTTTTTGAGTAAGACACCACGTTTGACAGGAGAAATCCACAGCAACACTTATAATTTACTGGTGTTGAGTATTCATTTTGGAAAAGAGCTTAGTTGGAAATCATGCAAGCAGCTGTTACATAGTTAGATTAGATAATGTAAATGTTTAGAAAATGCAAATTAAGCTCACAATAATTAGTAATGATGCTTTTCTACTCTTATTAATAAGGTAATGCTTCTGGCAATTACATTTAAATTTCATATGAAGGTTCAAAGCACTGGAACAGTTTCCTGTTTAGAACAGCAGAACTTGGTGTGAACTGTACCACGGGCTCTTACAGAACCAGAAACGACCCCTCTCTGTTTCCCATCATAGAACCACTGTCTTTCTTGATACATCTGATGCTGGGAAGACAGAGAACCATGCATAATTGTGAATGATTGTCTTAGTTTTTATACAAAAGCTGCTGTAATAACATTTTGAAATAAAAGACAGCCCTCCGTGTGTTACTTTTAGGATATGCAAACATATAAAGTGACATCTGTCCTGTGTAGAGGAGAAGAACTGAACAGCCGTCAATTTAAAGCAACCTTGATGTGGCATACTTCTTAATTTAAATGCACATTTGCAAAAACAAGCCCTTTCTGAAATGTCTGGGACCTGCTCAGGGTTGACATGTAAGTCTGCGTTGTTGGCATAAACCAGTCCAAAATCCTGGCAGAGACACAGAAAGGAAAGAACATGGAATGTTAACAAAGGCTTCATTAATATTGATGTATAATTCACATGGCAGCGAAAAGCTGCATTATTAGCCACTATTGTAAGGGTTCTGGCATTAATATTCAATGAGGCTGTGTGGGTATTGAGATTTCCTGACTTCTGGGTACCCCAGTGGTCCAATAACAATGACAAAAACTGTGCTAGAATTAGTGGGAAGTTCATGCTATCCATATGGCAATCAAGCTCTGCTTTGTTTTATGAAGGTTTTTGAGCTTGTACTGATATCTCTTGTGGAATGGAGGGCGCCCATACCTTGTTCTGCATTCAGAAAATTCCTGCATCTAGAGATGAAGGTAGCACGGCTCCTCTACAGCTCCAGGCTGGACCTTGGTTGGAGAGAATTTTCACAGGGGGTAACTTCATAACTGGTCAAATGAAAACAACCCATCCTCACTTCTCCTAGGAAACCATTTATGGGCTGCCAAATAAAATAACAGTCCTTTTTCCAGCTTCAATTATAAATACGGGATTTTTTGAGGATATGTGCGAGTAAAAGACTTTATTCACATAAGAGTGTGGTTGAATAAAATAAATAAAGTATGTGCTCATCAGAAGTGGCCAGCTAAATATGTGAACAGGGAATCCTTTTGCTATTTGTAGATATAAATGATATCGTGATACAGTCTTCGCAGGCTGTGATCCATTGAGACCCATGGAATATACGTTTATCCATGAAGGCAAGTGCATTGACAGCAGTGGGACTAACTGCAGTGCTTAAAGGCCAGTAACTATGTGAAGACTTTGCAGGCTGCAGGCCTCACTGTGTAACTTGAAGGCTCCATTTTTTAAAGTCTTTACTAGGGCTGTGTTCTGACTATATCAATACAGTGCTTTTCCACTGAATCCTCACCATCTTTCTAAAACAGAATTTCATTTCAAACAAGAAACAAACAACTCTATGTATCTTGAAAAGCCCATTATCCAGGAACAAACCATACATTTCTTGAGATCTTAATACATTTATGTATTTATTTATAAAATAAAAATATAGGATCTTTCCAAGAAATCACCAGGTGCATTGGCCTTACAGATGCTGTCTTATATATTTAGATTCCCCCAAATATCACTGGTAGACACAGACATTATTTCATCCTTATTTCAACAATATAGTGAGACAAGGATTTCTTGTCTCCTCCCTATGGCAGTTATCAGCACTAAAACAGCCAGTCCTTTTCCCTTCCTCTCACCACCATTTTTACAGCTGAACATCCAGCTTTGTGTCTTCCAGTGAATTCCAGCATAGAAACCAAACCTCTGCTGAAGCCCCAGTCTCAGAGATGAATTGTGACTATACTGCAACCTGCCCGTCATGTCCCATGCCTGTTCCATGCTGATGGTAGATTCAGATTTGTCTTTTCATCCTTCCCCAAGGCCACTGCTTCAAAATCTACCAGTGGTTTCCTGGTAGGGCAGTTTGTGTAGGGCAGCCCTGAATGGTTCACTTGTTGCTGCAGAATACACCAGGAACTCCACAGTGTTAGGTCCAGATCTCTCCTAATTCTTGTACCTGCTCCCAAGCAGGTACTCACACAAGTATGTGTGATAATAACACAACTACACACCCTGTGGTGAGGCACCCAAACCAAACCAGAGCTCTGTACTGGCCCCTTCCCTTGCTTAGGCAGCATTCAGAGATGAGTTGGCAGCTGGGGATGGGAGAAGAGTTGGGACACAATATGACATGTATTTTGTAAAGTTTTTTTAGTACCTCCATGCCATTCATAATTCATGTTGAATAATACTTATTTGTGCTGTGCCACCAGCTGCTTGCTGTTTTATAGCAGTGCCATTAGCTCACTACTAGAAAATGACAATGAACACCAAATACAGCTGGGCTGTTAGTGCAGGAACATAATGCACAGAAAGAGATTGAGATCGAGTGAGTATGTAGAAGCACTTGCTCCAGGATATCCTAAACAATTAATGGCATCATTGAGAGCATTGTTCTACTCTTGACTAATAAAATACTTGAGTATTGTTGCAAGTTCTGAAAATTTCAGAAGACAATCTGCATTTCTTCTTGCTGTCAAGCCCTTGTGTAGGAATTCAGTGTTTACTTTTCTCATCCTCCACTTCAGTCATTACCAGCACTTCTCAGTAACAGCCTTGGTTTCATTTTTTGCCCCAGCTCATACTGGCTAATAAATTTTTCCATGTAGACAAGGAAGATTTGCTCTTTTGTCTCTGTAGATAGTTGATGAAAACCATCTGAAAATGAAAAATCGCAGGTAGTCCATTCACACTGATTATTAGCATGACCATTTCCTACCTTACTCTGTTTTGTCTCCAGCTCGTCCTCCACTCTGCTTTAGCCTCTAATTCTAGGCTCTAACAAAATATTTTCAAAGTCATGCCAAGACAGGACTCACCATATCCTCCTGATTTTATCCCTTCAGTACTGACTACCCTTCTAAGTTTCCCCTGTGTATTTTTACTTTCCCATCTCCAAGATTATAATTAAAGCTGTCCCCACTGCTTTATGTCAAGAACATTAGTTTTGCATAGAGGACTTCTATTTGTGTGAGAGGTGTTTTTTCTTAAAAAAACAATTTTGCAATGCTCTCTTGCAAATGATGCAATGTGAGACCATATGCTCACATCTGGATAGTGGTGGTCCTAGCAGTTTGCTCTGGAATGAATGCTGCTCACCCTGGTAGTTTGTGCATTTAGCTGATGATAAGTCCATTTATCCTTTTGCATTCCCAGCTGGGATTCTAAATGCCTTCTTCTAATCAGAATTTAAAGTGAGTGATATGCAATCAGGAGGGTTTTTAGAGAACAGTAAGGTGCTTGTCGTTTTACCTGTGCACTTAACAGGCTTTCATTTTTCTCATGAAATAGCAGTGGCACTCACAGGCGTAAAGAGCTACCAGGAAACACTCAGCCAGGCTCTCTAATGTTGAGCAGGACATTTTTCTGGAGCAAATTTGCAGTATTTCTCTATAGCTGCAGATTGGCTATAAATTGGTGTAGTCACCTCTCACTCTGGGGCCAGTGAGTGCTCATGGCTATCTATATGTCCTTTTGTTACCAAAAGATTAAAAGCTTTTTACAGGATAATGACTGCTTCTGTTGCCATGTCACTGATTTTTAAGCCCTTTTGGGATTCAGTACCAAGGAGTGGGTGTGTACTATTACCCTGCACTTGAACTCTGAAAGGAATGGCATCACTGGGATAGAAAGAATTTCAGCACTGTCCTGGGCAAAGTAACCAACCTTCAAGGTAACCAACATTGAGACCTTCTTACTTAAATCCTCTGAAGGCTTATAGGTGTAAAATGTGTATTACAGACATTGGAGAGGAAAGGGAAAAGGGAGGTTTGGACAGAGGTTTCAGGAAACCATAGTTTCACTTAGTGAAAGGTCAAAGGTTGGACTCATTGATCTTAGAGATCTTTTCCAACCTAAATGATTCTGTGATTCCGGAAAGAGATACCAATGCCTTGGCTGGGGTCTCCTACACTGGGTGGGCTCCTGTGGTGGTTGAGGGTCACTGAGCAGTGCAACAGTTCTCATAGTATGTATATATATTTGTTTCATCCCAGCAGAATTTAAGTTGCCCAAAATCCATACAGAGGCCCTGGCATGGCAGCTGCATGATCCTTGTTGGATAAATTTGGCTTTTCTACTGCTGTGGTCTGCTTGTCCTTGCTGTGAGATGTGTAAGGTTTTTTGGTGACAAAAGCAACAAAATAGCAACAAAGGGAAATTTGCAATGGATAGCACAGCACATATCATCAAATCTGTCTTGAAAAGTGGCAGGCACCTCTCAGACTTTTAAAGATACAGTGCACAGTAAGGAAAATCACAGCAATTTCATGCACCACATGAGCTGCGGTCTGAATTCATGGAAGCAATTTGTGTGTTGTGCTTCCTTCTAAACTTCTTTTAAGTGTCTTTCAAGACTACTGTGTAATTTTAGACTACGCTGCTCATTTTCCCCATCGACCGAACTGTAGATGTATAAAACAGCATATTGCAAGGAATCATACCTAAATCTATCAATATTTCCCAGTGAACCTGTATATTAATTCAGATTAGACCTCCTACTGTTTTAATTCTGTAACCTGAGTAAACCACACTCCCAATACATCATGTATTATAAAAGATACATACCCAAGATGCTGTTAAGCTAATCACTATTATTTTTCACTTGACACACTGCATTTATATTTTTGATAAGACTTTGTATAATTTGCCTATTTTCCAGACCTTTGAGAAATACATACATGCAATGCATATTATCTCAGAAATCTATATTTTTCATATACAAAATTAAACTTCTAAAATATTTCAAAGTTCTGATTAACTGTTTGGGTCTTTTTGAATCTTGATATGTGTGTGAAGATCTGATAAGTAGAAAATTAAAATAGTTTTTTTTAGAACTAATACTTCTTTAGATGTCTGGACACCAAAATATTAAAAATTATGGTTCCTTCCTAGAAAAAAGCCAGTAGAACATGAAGTTCCTGATTTCTGTGTATAATGGAAAAGTGGTCCCTTATTGGCCAAGTGACTTTGGAGCTTAAAAATATAATTTAAAATTAACCAAATTCAGTTAGTATTCAACAAGTAGTATATCTCAGAGAAGGATTTGCAAAGGGTTTAAGAGGACTCAGTATTTTTCTTTAACTCTTCTGCATGTAAGTACATTGGGATGTCTTCCAGCAGCATTTTTGGAAGGACATCCATCAGCTCAATATATTTCTGTGGAAACCTTGTCTGCATTGGCATTTAGAAGACTGAAAGAGAAACACGAGCTAGGTAAGGTCACTGAATGAAGACAAAATCAGATGAAAAAATATGCACATAATGCTGCATGAAACTCTCAACATTATTTTTTCAGCATTATTTCCTCCCCGGCAAAGTCAATCTCTATCCTCTCCTTTCAATATTTTACCTCCCTCAGCTATTTGTCTCCTTGTTCCCTCTGATGTGAAATACCTTCTTTGACTTGCCTGATGTTTAGAGGGTGGAAATGTGCTGAGGATCGAACTGAGGTCTCACCAGTTGTGAGGCAGCTCCATACTTTCATAAGACCAGCTAATGAGCAGGTGGAGGGAGAGTCTCTGCCTGGATCTCTTCTGGTGTGGGACAACACCTCCCTGTGTCGTTACACTGCCAGTTCTGTTAAACCATATGAAAAAGGTTGTGGCAATGTCAGATGAGTATCACAGATTTTCTAAACTTGATCTGGCTTTTTGTCTTCAGCTAAAGGAAGATGAAGGGCCAAGGAGGATGAAAAAAAGGTGGATTTGAATTGCAGGCGGGAACTGAAAAGCCCATAAAAGCAGTTTAAAAATCCAGAGACAGAGAGGACAGCAAGCGACGAGCTTTTAACAGTAGACAGATTTTATGGCAAAGAAGCAAAGCATTTCTGTGTTAAACTGTGCTTACAATTAATCAACTTTTAATTCCGTTCATTAAGCTTCATTTTTATGAAGCAGTGTATTATTGTCACAAAGGAGTGGATTTGATTAAATTTTGAAGTGGAGCAATTCAAATATAGTACTGCAGCCTAACAGAGCTTGGTAAAATCCACACACAGGGGTTCTCCCACATTAAATCAAGTAAAGATGGTCCCTTTTTATCAGATAAGAATTTGGCTGTAGATCCTGGGACCTTCTTATTTGTCTCCATGTATTTATGGTATATGGGTGTGTGTGTTTATAAAACTACTCGGCACAGTTCCATACGCAACTACAAGATTGATTTTCCCTATTGCAAAGCAGCTCAGGTGCCAGTGTGATGTTGGTAATATTCTGACATTAATGATTTTAGCTACCGCAACATAGACATATAATGGGGCAATTTTCTCAAAGTTTTTTTTTTTTTTCCCAGCAGGAAATTTCCTACTTCAAGGAGTAATTTCTGAAGCACTTCCTTTAATTAAAGCCAGTTGGCATGTGATTTTTTTAATGCATAATTCAGTTTTCACTAGACTAAAAAGCCCAAAGAAATCTGGACTGACTCTATGTGTTGATTTTCCACACCCAAAGATGTGACTAGCTACCTTTGAGCACCATTTTCAACCTGTGATAAAGAGGTTGCTGCAATGTTAAGGCAAGGAAGTTTGTTGATTCTTGATCTTATAGAGAATCTGGATCCAAGCCCAACCAGTACCTCTTCCTATTTCTTCTGGATGTATAAATCTCCTCAGCCATCTTTTATTTCGTTTACTCTTAACGCTTCTTGACTTGTTTCAGGTTGTCCTATAAACTTGGTTCTTCTCACTGACAATGCCCTGATCATCAAAACACACAGCAACTGCCTCCCCTTGCAATGCAGAAATTTATTTGTCTGTTATCCAGAGAAATTTGCACATGGTAATTCTCCAAAACCAAATTATCATGTAGTCCCATTCTGGGATTTTTCTTCACCAGAGCATGTTCCATGTTCTGTAAGATGAGGGACTGGACATTATTTTAGGACCTGTTTCAAATCCTGTTATCTTCCTGAGGAACTTTATGCCTTTCAAGTGAATGCTGCAATTAAAAATGCACTTGGATGTATGAAGCCATACATAGAGTCTGGCCTCAGGAAATCCATGGCTCTCATTTCCTCTGGATCCCTTGGGAAAATGTGCTTGTTATGAAATCTTAATGATGTCCTGCCTTTAGGAATTGCTCCTTCTGCCTTTCTCTCACTCACATAATTACATTTGCTCTGTTGCAATCTGCAATGAACAATGTTTGGGACAGGCCAAGACTTGTTTGCCTTATTGACACAAACAGTCTGACAGAAAGCTCTGGGATTATTCATGCGAGTGAACTCAGCAGGGTGTAGACCACTCTCTCACTACTCTAGCACTTGATTTTGGGGAATATTCACAGTCTTTCACAGATTCATATGTGCCTAACTACTGAGGAGCACGCTCCGAGCACACAGACGTATTTCTCCATGTACTTCTTGACTGCGAGCTCAGTTTGCTGGCCAGGAGATGCTGTTCTGTGATAAAAAAATATTTTCTAAATCAAAACCTGACTTTGTGGCATATTTTCAGATGGTGGTAACAGTCTTTCAAAGAGTGCTGAAGTGGCAGGATCTCTGTTCTTCTGAGTTTGGAGTGGAGTCAAATGTTCATCTCTGCTGGCCCAGGCCAGCGCTGTCACAACAAGGCAGTGGAGGGGGTTGCTGGCTCTGGACTCTGAATATTAGGATGCATAACAAAGTGGAGTGGCTCCAGCAAAAGCTCAGGAGGCTGGCTGCACCTAGCAAAGTCACGTTTCTAAGCCAGGGATGCTGCTGTACATATTGCTTTGTTAATCCTTGACTGACTGGGCTATCCTAGTTTTGACAGGGTTCCCTTTCCAGAGAATTTCAGTTAGAGTCAAGTAAGCATGAATAAAACTGGTTAATTTCCAACAAATGGCAATTTTTCCAGAAATGTAATTGCTAATATGTCTTTCAACCAGTTTTACTACTTGCTGTATGTTTTGAAACTAGTTCTGTCAGGACACTCTGGAACTAGCTCCTTAAAACCTCATTCTTCCCCCAGTTCAACAGTATTTAAACACTGGCATATTTTTGCATAGATAGTTCAAAACTATAAGGACTTTTACCTGAGCTTAGACATTTTTTTCTTGTTTTGGAAATCTACATCTTACTATATCTGCTATAATATAAGGTATTATGTGTCTTTTGTGCATGTTGGGTGCAATATGGTGTGGCATTTGGGAAGAACTGGTTCCCAGGGAATTTCCTTTTTTGTTGAACAACCAGACAAATAGACAGATCTTCATGATGGCTTAGGACATATAATAATAATAATAATAATGATAATAATAATAATAATAATAATAATTTAAAACCATGGGAAATTTTTTTCAACTTAAGTAAGAGAACTTGGAGATGGCTTTGCACATGAGCATGGATGACTAGAACAAACTTTGTGTTTCTTTGACAAACAGGTAAAAAACACATAGAAAAATAATACCATAGAAATGCTTTCAGAGCTGAATTTTTTTGTCAGGATGTATGGGACACTCAGCATTCATGGACTCTCTTTCCTTAGATTTGCAACATGAAAGTAGAAGCAAGAACAGGAAACTATGAATACCTGGTTTATCCTTTGAGATCAGGGTGGTGAAGTTAAAGTCTTGTTATGGAACATTTTTTCTCCTCCCTAAATTACAAGGAAAAAAATAGGAACATGAACACACAAAGAACAAAACATGGAACAAGATTCCTCTATAACTCCTTTCCCTCCTTCCCCCCAGGACAAAAATGAAAACCACTTTAGAGGAAATTCTTATATTTATATAAAATAAGGTGGGTTTTTTCCCTGCTACCATCTAATTTCCAATGAATAAGAATTACTTTCAAGCTATGTCAGACGGGATTTTAGTTGAATTTACCCTGAGCTATATAAGCGTTAGAAAGTGAAACCTTTTTTCCATAGATGAGTCTGTTCATGGCTTTTATATTACAGTTTGCCTTATTACATCTCATGGATTGAAGCCTAAGGCTCTGTGAGTTACCCAAAACTGAAGGACCCTTACAAGCTTTGACAACCAACAACCTGCATTAACAAATGATGTGGATATTTCATTTGAAGTGGGAAGAATAAAGAACATTGCTTTAAGTCAGTGAGGAAAATGAAAGACTTAATATAGGTTGAGTACAGAAGATGAGTCCAAACCTGATTGCTTTCTGTAGAATAATTAGAAGGAGGTGCTCTATAAAAGATACTGTTTGACAAGTTCCTTCTTCAAGTGTTTATTTAGTTTCTCCACTTCTTCTGCTCTTTCGGCACACACTGATCCACTGACTGCTACCCTCATTAGCAGTTAAATTAGTGTAGTCTGACCGAGACACTTTTGCTGAGAAACAGAGTTGGATACAGAGCCAGCTTTGCATGGTGGCTGCTTGGTAAAGTGATGTTCCTGTTTTCCCATACACTATTTATATAGTGGGAGACGTTCAGAAACTCTGGCTGTTGAGAAACATGACTTTCACAGAAGTTTTTAAGCGCTGCCACTCTCTGGCAATTTTTCACACAAGCTGAGCACCCCTCTCACTTATTTCCACTGGCTGCAGTCAGCCTCTCTGAAAACTGAAATGAGATTTTTTTAAGTCCAGCTATAATCCTGTAGGTCTCAGGATGCAAAACTTGAACCACGTCTTCAGTGACATTTAAAAGTTATGTTAGCCATCCCTGCACTAACAATGTACTAAGTTCTCAGAGAGAAAGCAGGGGGCTGTAATGCAAGGTTTTTTAAAATACAGAAATTTTTGAGGAATGAGATATATTAATCATTGAAATGGACCAACACACAAGAAGTAGAAGATGAATAATGTGCACCTCTGGGCTTCTGGAATAATCAGGTTCCGTTCATATACCATGAACTATGAAATGTGGTCAGTGGCTGGTATTATCTGAAAATTATTTTGATAAAATGATACTTTCTATAAGGAAAATAGCTACACAGTAGGAAACATATATTACTCTTATTTTAAGGGATCCCATGATTCTGTTTCATACCAAGTCTTTTATCACTCCTGCTGAAATAAGCTCTACTCTGCAAGTGTACCAGAGCTACAAGTCACTGGAGCTGGAGAAGGGTTTCTGATTATTGGGAGGCAGAGCTCTGTCTATAATGGTACAAGGCAATTCCTCACAGCCCTTTGCCACAGAGCTTCACTTTGTCTTGAGAAGGAGTTGACAGACTGCCACAAGCATAACTAATGTCTGAAGCCCAGTCACCTCAGAGAGGGACAGTTTTTAGGCAGCAGAAGGTGTCCTTGTATTTTAGCTATCATGGCCCAGGACCTGGAGAATATTGTGTAACAAATGTATTCCAGGATTACAGATTCCTCTGAATACTCATTTTGAGGGATCATTTAAACATCTGCTTTCTTTTTACTGGACTGGGATTTTAAAATACATTTAGAAATACAAAGATATGTAAGCGTCAAGGATGATATTCAAAAGCACCCACGTGCCAAACTCCTGTCAATATGGTAGGCCTTAAATCGTGGAATCACAGAATTGTTTGGGTTGGGAGGGACCTTAAACATCACCTAGGTTCAGCTCCCTTGCCATGGGCAGGGAAGCAAATATGAATCTGCTCTTTTTAGGCTCCTAAGAACTAGGAAAATTCTGATTTTCTGGGTTAGGTTACTGAAGGAAACAATAGCATGGATCCTGATTTGATCATAGCCAGGCAGCACAGGATCAAAGAAGTCTAGCAGTGAAAAGCAGTGTTCAGGCTTCAGTCATGTAATTCCCGTGGGTTTTAATGACTCATGAAAGTTTATCCTGGCTTGAAGTGCAGGGAGAACCCAAATACCCAGTAGTAAAATGCATTGTCCTGAGTTCATTCCCCAGCATACCCTGAAAAGAGCTCCAGACTCCAGCATCTCACGGACCTGGTGTAGTGTTTTCTATGGTACGACCGTTTCTCATCTCCTGTTCCCTGCCTTTGGACAATCCTGTGTATCTTCTTTCTACAAATCTTTTTTTCTGTCTATGTCTTTGATATCATTGGCTACTGTGGTTTCTAGTTGGGATATCGCCTATGGATGAGTTTTGGGGCAAATGGGTTTCTCATGGTATTACCTGTATGGTTATTTTGTTTTACTTTTAAATAGTTTGGAAAAAAAATAGAGAAGAAATCCCTTGATACATTTAGATACAGATCTGGGTTTAAGAGCTTTTCTTCTGCCTAAATCGGACTGATTTTTTCACTAGATGTAAAATATGGCTTTGACACAGTTTACATTTTATTTTTTTCTTCCCCATTAGGAATGTCACAGCAATGAAAATGTTGTGACTTGTTTATTATTCAGGATTATTTTGCCAAGTGAATAGGAAAACCTGCTAGTCAGTAACTTGGTTTTGTGTTTAGATCACATAATAAGTCACCTCAATTATCAACAGCAAAAAATGTCTCTTTCTTTAAAGAGACATTTTGATATTTATCAGTTCCTATTGTGTAGTATTATTTCCTATTCTACACTGTAGTTTAAAGGCCAGTGATGAAGTCATTTGGGAGTTAGTCATTCTAAAGCTCCAGTACTTTAATTTGACAACAATGATTAGGAGTTTGCAGTCATTGGAAACCATGAGAATAATAATTTACTTATTGGTCTAGTTCTGTGTTTAGAACAGAGTTTTGGTCCTTTAATTTGATTTTATGCTTCCCTGTTGGATTTTGAGTGGCAAAATGAATTTTCAAGAGTTCTGAAAATTCAGAAAATATATTGGTGGGAGTTTTCCAAACTATTTTGTGAGCTGGTGAAACAACAGAATATTCTGCACTCCTACTTCCTTCTAGATATGGACAGAGGTACTTTTCAGGCAAAATCATAAAAAAAAACTTTTGGGAAAAAACCCCAAACCACTTAAAAATGGAAATTCAGGATATTTCAGCCATCTCCTTGCATTCCCAATGATGTTCATAGAAGGCGCATACCTAAATTTCAGGTTTTTGTATTAGTCTTAAACTTTTTTTCTTCTTTTTCCCTCAAAATAATCTCTAGTTATAAAAAATTTTACAATTATTCCATAGGAAAACTTAAGTAAAGAACAGACAGCAGAGGTTGAGGTAAAAAATGTGATGGGAGAAGGAGTAACAAGGATGAGATTTGGACCAGCTTTTGTTGCAGGAAGCCACATGTGCAGGAGGTTTGCTATTAAATTCCTGACACTGTTGCATTATTACACTGAACCTCAGTCTCTTTAGTCAGCAAATGAAGAGTGTTATGGTTTTTTGCATAGCTAAAAAATGGTTTCAATTTAGTGCACAGAAAGCTCATCTTGAATGACAGTCATCAAAGGGAAGGTATGATAAATGAAAGCTTTTATGTATTTAGATATTGCTGGTAGGTTTAATGCTATCAAACATCAAATTTATCACCCATAATTTGGGAGTAAATAGGAAAAAATATTGCTTTTAGAATTGTGGGTTACAGCAATTCCATTTTATTTTATAGTGGGGAAGAAGAATATCCCTGAATTCTGAAGACCCAACAGAACACAGGTTGTGTTTCTAGTCGTATTTATAATAATAGATCTTCATGTGCTGAATTTTACCTGAGTGGGAGAAGTGACTTCACTGCAGCATGAAAGTACCTTCACAAGGAGAAAAATAAGGTACTGAAGAACTCTTTAACCAATCTAAGAAAAGCCCAAGAAGAATCAGTTGCTGGGAACTGAAGACAGATTGATTTAGATTAAATGTATTTTTTGTAACTATCAGTAAGATTAAATGTTGGCATATGTTCCTGGGACTGAGATCTTCCATTTCCCAAGACTTTTGGTCCAGGGTAAAACATCTTTTGAGCATCAGTGTTTTAGCTAAGTTATTTATTTGACAATTATTGGGTGTTTGGTTTAGTAACTGGATAAAATGTAATGGTAGGGGTGGTCAGGACATGTAATGATCCCATCCAGTCTCAAGCACTGTGAATCTTGGGTGAAAAATCTCATATAGCTGGGCAGATGAAAGCTCCTCTGAGGTTAGGACACAGACAGGTTTAAACTGTCTTTTGGTTGTGTCTTAAGTATCAGGAGATGCTGCTGCCACATGTTGGCCTCAAGCAAACATTTCTATGGGAACAGGAAACTGTGCTTATGTTCTGTACAATAAAAACATGTGCTTTTTTTTATTTATTTGTTTCCAAGTTATTTTCTGTCTTGAGTTTTACTTAGAGGACTTTCCCTCACTGTCCTCTGATCTCCATGATGCTCTGAGTGGTGCTTCCAGCACCCATAATGCTGATCTCTGCTCTGCCCTACCAGTCACCCCTGGCTCAGTAGTGAGACTTTCAGAGACTGCCTTCAGATTCCTTCAACTGCTTATTTTCCAAAGATGTCGTAACAAAACTTCTAGATCTCTCATTAAACATGGAGTGAAACCCAAAGCCCTACCTCACTTTCCCAAAAATCTCAGCTATTCATGGAGCTATCCCAGGTAAGGATAGAGAGTGCTAAGACCGGTAAGTTTGCTCCAGTTTCTGTGCCCTCCATCCTGCAGCATTTCTGATCACTTGTCATTGCTTATTTTCATGTTGTTGCCATCTTCTATGCTTTTTTGCTGATTGGAGAATGGACTGCAGGCAACCAACAGCAGGCTGGTTTTTTGTCATCAGCTAAACATGGGTGAGTGAATCTATGAGTGAGTTTTGAAATTCTTTCCCAAACATTTTTATTTCCTATGGTATTGCTTGATTTTAAATCATTCAAATGATCATGAAGGATTGCCATAATGCCACGATTAAGAGAAAACTAGAAGATTTATTTTCCTTCACCTTGTTCACCTGTCACTTTAGATAGCTTAGCAGAACTTGTTGCCTTAATCAGGTTTCCATGCTACTTTTGTTACAGTGGAGGTGCTGGAGTGCCATGCCATGGGATAAGAGCAGGCAGCCCTCAGGATCCACAGTTCTTTTAGCAACCATCTGATATCATTCTGCACTGCTCTGAGAGGCTTATTGCACAAAACAATGTCCCATTTGCTAGGTCAGGTATGGTAGAGAGCCAACCCTTCATTCTCTCCACGTGAGCTGGTAATGGAGAAAGAAGAGATTATAAAATTTACCAAAACACTGATGTTTAATTATGTTAGTAAGAACAGCCATGCCATCCCTTTGTGTCATGAAATGAGATTGGTGTCTGTGAGGCAACACTCTCCTCATGTGCCAGCCCAGTTTTTGATCTTATTCATGCTACTCTGCACTCAGAGTCCCTTTCTTGGCTTTAATGATGCTCCCTGAATGAAGAGTAAGAGCTGCATTTAACATAGCTCTGTGCCTAAGAAAGTAACTTTCAACCTATGTCTTAAAAGTACAGATATTTTCCACTTGAAAAGCATTATGTATGTAATTCCTTTTGCCTCACTTCTGTCATTTACAAGCAAGTGGCTAGCAGAAAATGATTGTTAAGGGTCTATTCCCAGATCGAGCCACAGACACAGTACTCTGCTTACAATTGTACCACCCACTCTGTTTCCCTTGTGGTTGTCAATGATTTTCACCTCAGCTCATTTTCTCTCTTCCAACAGAGGCATTAGCATATTCAAAGCATCTCCTTTCCTTGTTTCATAGGGTGACCTTAGCAAAACCTCCAAGCCTGAATAGAAAGCAGCACTGAAAGAGCATGTTGAACAACTAGGGATAATTGCAACAGTACTACTGATACTTTAATTCACTATTTAGAGCTTCTTAGTTGCCTTCAAATGCTTGTTTTCTAAGAGTACAATAGGTTTGATTCTTTTCTGCTGATGGTTTTACATTGATAAACCATAACTGAATACAATTATCAATTTACTGAATGTGAGTGAGAAGCAGAGGTTCTGTATATTTAAAACAGAGGAATTCTTTTCATTGGTAAAGCTAAAATGGGTCTCTTATTTGACATGATTTATAGCAGCAGGTCTGATAACCACCCAGGTTCAGTCTATTGCTCACAGAATGGATAGATTATTATCTTCTTTTATTAAATTCATGCATGGCTTGCTGTTGAAGCTGTATATTAAAAGGAAAACAAATACTGTATAGCTATATCCTGCTATCAATTCAATGAATAGACTTCCTACCATGCCGGATCAATGGGGAATTTGGTGTGAAATCAATGTCCAGCTCTGGCCCATAGCAGTCAGTTCTCCTGAGAACAGTATATCCATGTTAATGTCACATTCAAATAAGAGCAAATTCCTATTACCCTGGAAATCAGTGAACCATTTACTGTTGATTTAAAGGTGGGGTGGCTGTGGGGAGTGAGGCCTTGACACTTTAAGTAGAGTTTAAAAGGCTGATATTCTCTTTATTGTTAAAGGTATGACAACTTCAGGTTTGCAGTTTGACAGAGAGCTGAAAACAGCTGCATCACAGATCCATTCCTCTGTGAAGGCAGGCAAAAGAAATTGGCTTTCTACCCTGTTGGTAATTTTCCATTATCTGCTTTACTTACTGATTGTAAAAGGTTTTTCTTTTTTTAGATCCATATATCAAATAACACCTATGCTAATACTACATTTTATTAGGGGCTGGGGGCACTGGCAATGTCTGCACATCAGTACCTCCTTCATTTTTTTTCTGACCACATGTACCCAGATGCAAAGTTTCAGCCCTCCATTTATTTTGGTAAGCTGCATCAGTGATAGATACATTACATCACTCTCAAGGCCATTCATTTCCTGCCCTGGAGCAGCAGAGCAGATAGGACTGCAGGGGGACAACTCCCCAGTCAGCTGGAATATCTTCTCCACATCTTCTGTTTCAAGTGACACCTTAGGCACACTTGTACAGATGTCATTCTTGGGACTGTTAGAGTACAGGTTGCAGGAATACTGGAAAGGCTGACACATCAGCAGTGAAAACTTGGCATTCTAGGCTTTTGGCTGTAATATTAAACAGATTTCTTAAGCTCCTAGTACTAGCTTAGTTATATATTTATGGCCTTTCCATTATTCCTTAGTTCTCTGTTATTCAAAGCACTGTTGTGTGGGTTTAGTTGATTATGGTCTTGTAGATTTTAAATGTTCTGCATTAGACTATATTTAAACATCAGTAATCACAGGACTGTGATCTGTGACTTGGAAATATGAAAACTTCATGGGTAGAGACACAATGTTAAACCATTGCCTGGAGAGTGTTTAAAATAGCTAGGAAACAGCTGAATTGGGAAAAGCTTGAAACCCTGGTGGTTTTATTCAGCATTCCAGGTAACACAGGAGAAAGCAGTGAAGTCTTAATTACCCTAATTTAAAAATACAGAAAATATTCAACATATTGTGCTTTCTTTTTTTAGCAGTACAAGCTTAAAGAACATGCCCAGCAGATTCTCCACCTGCTTCTCTCCCTCTGTTTCTTGATATGTAAAGGCTTAGGAAAGTTGTGGCTAAAGCTGGATGCAGTGTTAAGTTGCTTTACTGTAGCTCTGCTTACCTCTGGAGGTAGAAGTATTAGGGATGAAACGTGTGTGTGGGGGGGTGAGTGGTCCAGGCAAAAGAGAACAGAGAAAGAAGAAAAGCAGAAATACAGAATAGAAATCAGGCTTTGAGGGAAGAACCTCTCCAAACACTAGAAAGGACAACAGGAAAATGGCCAGAGGGAAAAACAATGCAGGTCTTCATTAAACTTAATTGTGGCCTTGGGTCCGGAAAAGGTGAAAAATTTGATATAGTGCCTTTGACATCCCCATCCACACCACGTGCTGCAGTGCCCTGCTAACGAGACCCATTTTAGGGTGCAACAGGAGAGCCTTTCAAAGCCTCACACGTCCTCTTTGACACTGCTGATCATGAGGTACTGCTGGCCTGATGGTGGGACCATGAATAATAATGGGCAGCTGGTCCCCCCCCTTCCCCAAGGGCCCTGACATGAAAAATCCCACAGGACTCACCACTTTTATTTGATGTCTGTGCTCAACGATTAAGGGACACTGAGAGCAAGGGACATGGCAAAGTAAGTGATCTCTTGAGTCATCAAGTGTGGTCCTTTGCTATAAAGGTGTTATTCCTTTCACAGGCTGAGCGAGGAGCAGCTCAAAACTACTTGTTTTCCTCCTCCTGCTCCAAACAGAAAGCTCTTCCAGAATTGAAATCTTCTGAAAATTAGCAAGTCCACCCTGAGGACATTTCTGGTTAGTCTCTGCTCATTAATTCTTGTGACAACATTTTCCTTTAGCTTAATTACCTCATCTTCCTCCTCTGACATTTACCTCACTAATACGTTTACAGAGAACAAATTATCTTTCCTCTCAGGCTTTCTTTGGCTGGGCTGACCAGCACACACTTTTTAAGTTTCACCTCCTAATTTAGACTCTCCATTCCCTGGAGAGTTGGTTTTTTTTGGCTAAGATTGAAGAGAGCTTTATGTAGGTTTCACCAGTGCTTTACATGTTACACAGCTTTACATGCTTTACATGGTAGCACTGTGTCTTCTGGAAATCTTGTCCTTTATACAGGCTTTATATGTCCTACCCCTTTTGTGGCTGATATGGTAATTCTCAGTCCCAGCTGCAGCATTTTAAACTCCTATTTTGTTTCTTTGTTGTTTTTGTTGGGAATAACATGAATATTTTGTTTTCCTTCGCATTTCTGGCTCTGACTCAGACTGGCTTTGGCAGTTACCACTCCCTCTCTAGTAGGATCAAATCAACACCACAGACTGTTCTTGTGCCTTTTTTAGTTGATTTTTAAGTACATAAGAAATAGATCTGAGCTGCAGTTTATCTCACTTGAGGCTGTTTTTCCAGAAGTGGAGGTTGAAGATTGTGTTAGGGTGAGCACTGGAGCCTGTCACATTCTGCCTTCCCTCTGTTTCTCCTCTTACAGATTTAATCTGTTTGGGAGATTAGGAAGTATGTCCTTGCCTAGACATTTATGTATCCACTCCTGGACCTGTCTGTAGTCCATAAATTCTTGTAATCTCTCTGACCCTGCTGACACCTCTGTGTCCACAACGTCCTTTGCAGCAGGTTTGATGAGTTCCCTGCCACAGTGCAACGACGTACTCACTGTCTTTCACCCCTGTGGTACTGATTCCCTGTTATTTTCACTGAATGTCCCCTTGCCCTCATTCTGCAGTATCAGTGAACGGGGTCTGCACTTGGCTTACCCACTCCCTTCACGACTGAAATCCTTGATTATGTCCCTCTCAGCCTTCCCTTCCATAAATTCTGAGTCCCAGACTTTTTCTCCTCTCCCTTGACCATTTACCTGCCTCTTTCCTTTCCCCTAACTTCATCACATCCTTCTGGAGATGCAGGACTGTACCAGTTGTATCACCTTGCACTTGGTATGAGCATTCACCATTTGTCTCTGTAGGATTAAAATTACTCCCTTTCATTTTCTCAATAAGTTGCTTCATGATACCCACAATTTGCTTGGTATTTTTGGCTGCTGCAGCACACTGAGGTTTTCCCTTTTATCCTCCTCAGCATTAAGTGGAAAACAAGAACTTGTCATCCTTATTTGGTTCAGCTGCCCATTGACTTAAAATGAATTATGTCTCACAGTTAATCCACGTACCATTGTTATTTCCAGAGGAGAAAATACTGCACCTGCCCACCTGGTTGTCTGGTGTTTAGTGTATTTTGGTTCTCTTAGATTTTGGCACTAAACTCGTTCTTGGGCAAAGCTAAGAAGTGCTGAAGACAACCTCAAAGAAGTAAGAAAATGTGTATCAGGAGGACAAGTACAAATGAACATTAAAGAGCCACAGCTCCAGCATAACAGGAGCATGCTATGAGCAAAGAGTTCATCACAACAACCCCTAAATTTTGGAATACCCAGGGTAAGGTAGTTGCCCTGCAGATAAAGACTAAACCCAAGCAGAATACTTATGCCTTTTCTGTCAGTTGTGAAGCCAATTCTATATGACCTGGTCTGTACTATCCTCTTTAATGTGAACAGGTCAACTGAATTTAAATGCACACGAAGAAGCTCTTGCAGGACTCAGGACTCAGTCGAACTGTTTGTTATACAGAGCAGCTTTTGTTCGCTCTGGGTTAGAATAACAAGCCTGTAACAGAGATCAAAATTAATTTCCTTGTATGTGTGCAAATTAGGCATTTCAGCAACAAGCTTTGCTAACTATGCAAAGCAGAACAAATGATGGCGGGAGCAGAGACCTTATTCTTCTGTCTCTTCAGTGTTTCTTTAGAAAATGATTATACAAGCCCTAGTCTTTGACCCATGTGCTGAAGTGGCAACTTTTAATTACAATAAATCGGCCTGCATGAAGAAGGGTAAATCAGTCACTTACTATAACATGTTATCATCTTCCTGATATTTTGCTATTAGGAGTCCAATTTTGCTAGCAATAAAGATCACTAACTGTTCTCATATTAAAGAAAAACAAACCACACAGTAAAAAAACCTAATTATAATAATTTAACTTAAACCCTCAGGTGCAGTAAAATCAACCCACAAATTCTGAAAATTATTTCCAGATTTCAGTCTTTTCTAGAGCCAATCTAATGTCCTTGTATTTATGCCAGAGACATAGGCTTGTCTACAGTAAGTCTTTGTTTCCTAACACAGATTAAATCTGCAAGCACAAGCCTGATTATTATAACAATGATCAATAGTGCCCTTCCCCTCCCTACCTTCTGAAACATAAATCTTATTTCCATGTGTCTCAAAATGAACCACAAAAAATTAAGTGACATACTTATAAAGTAATATCCCAGGACAGCAATATTATTTATTATTACTAGATTTGCGTTCCTAGCATGTTAAATTTTTTTTTGAAAGAAAAAAAAACAAACCCCAAACAAGAAAAGATCTTTCAAGATCTTCCTCAAAAGAAGCTAACTGTTTTCTTAGTATATATGTCTCATTGAGAAGTCCTCTAGTTGTTAAATTGCTGATTTGGTCTTTATGTGTATTTGAACCATTTCCACCCATTGCTGTAGACAGAGGGAGGTAACTCTGGAGCTGCTCCCTATTCCACTGCATCCCTATAGAGCAACCTGTACTCAGTTTTTGGTCTTCAGTCTTTTACTGCCCCTTTCCTGGCCTTCCTAGTCTTTGCTTACACTTGGGTTGAAGTTCCCTTTTCCTCTTGGGTACCAATGTCCAAACCTGTTGCTGGGAGCAGTGGAAGAGGGACACAGCTGGAAGGAAAGCTTGGTTGAGGTGTATCAGCTAGAGCTGCATTAGTCCCCAATCTGTAGGCCCTGAGTACAGGATCAGCTGGATCTGGACAGTGATGACAAAGCTGAAGCAGTTCAGGCGATCAATAAACAATCCTGCAATGTAAACAGTGAAGAGAGGATGTCCGAGGAAAAGGGGGAGCTGGACAGTGACTGGGAACAAGATCATCCAGAAGGTCTGACAAGCAAACTGATACTGGGATGAGAGACACTCTGAAGGAACAGGAGGAAAAGGCAGAACTCAGACAAAAGGCTTTACTGAGATGTTCAAGAAGTTGTTCCAGTGGGAACCAAGTTCATTTCTGACAACTTTTCTAGACAGGATGAACATGGACATATACTGAAGAGTTTTGCAGAATTTGGGATCACGTAATCTATGGCCAAATAAAACAAATTAGCACCAAGAAGGAAAGACAGTGGAAATGACAGAAATATATATAAAAAAGGAACCTCAAGACATCTTCCTCAACTTCCTTCCTGAGGCAGCACCAGGCACATCCAGACTCCCTCAGGAGTTTACTGCCATCTCATCAGCCTGGGTAGGCAGCTGAAGGGAAAGCTTAATGACCCTTATAAAAAGCAGTGAATTCTTCAAGATATTGAAGGCAGGGAAATGAAAAATATGTCGAAGGGGGAAGAAGATTTAAAAACAATGGAAAACCAGGCATCTGTGTTGAATCAAAACTTTAAGAAATTACACATAAGGAGTTGATTCTCAGTTGCTGCAAGAAGCTATTGAGGAGAAACTAAGGTTTAGGACAACCATCACCTTTGTCCTTAGGGGAAGATACTAGGAGAAGCAGAATGCAAAATATTTTCTAGATACTTTCGCAGCAATGTGGGGTTCCCTTATTTGTTTTCTTTTTTTTTTTTTTTTCCTGTTTTCATTTTTAGGGTGGGTGTTCTTAGTTGTTTAATCATAATTTTTAAAGCAAAAGAAATCATTAATACTGAGCTCCAGCAGGTCAGGGATCTTCTGCTCATACTGTTCCATGGATTTCTTGTGAAATATCTCAAACTTAAGGTCTTGCTTAATACTGTCAGGTGGAGTTATATCAATTTTCTTGAAGCTGTGCTGGTTTGCTCCAAGGGGGGCATCTGGATACTTCAAGCCAACACTAAAGCTAAAGAGCAGTTTGTGAATAGCAGCTTGTGGCTTTTGTGTTTCCCAGCTGTGCTATTGTTTCAGTAAATGGAAACTTGCAAAGTGATTCCCTTGCGCAATATTCTAAATTAGTATAAGGAATGTATTATTTTGCTGGAATCCATTATTTCTGCCATTTTTCTGAGTAGACAATAAGTAGTTTCTTGAGAAGAAGTGATAAAGCATGGTTTCCTGCAGCTTTATGATGAGTTCTCTGCTGTTTTTCAAATGATCACCTAGAGAAAAACCCTTTGTTGTAGGAAAATACCAAAAGCTGTTTTCGCTTCAGTGTTCTTGACAATTTAGTAAGAATTTAACTATTATTTCTGTCATTTCTTCAGTGAATACATGAAAGGGATCTTTCTTTATGTCTACCCTTTCTCATCATACCTGTGGAAGCACATTCTTGAAGTCCCTACCCCTTAGGCAAGTTTGCTCAAATTTTGAGTCTGATAGGTTCAATGTGGGGAAAAGAAAAATGCATACTCATACAGATGACATAATTAAATAAGCCTGCATTCTCATAGAAATCAGATTAAAGTAATTCTGTTTCTTATGGCATCTCTGGTTTTAGAAGATTTTTCTTCAGTGTTTCTTGAACTTCACTGTTGCACACTGCATTAGAGATGAAAAAAAGCCCTTGTTATCAGAACACACTTGTAAATTTTTCTTGTAATGGAAGGAAGCTTTTCTGCTTATGATCAGTCCTGAATGGGCTAAGGAAAGATAGTGACTCAGTCTGGAAAGTAGGGCAGCACTAAAGAGTGCGTGACTTGTACCAAATGCAACCAAGCAAATTGGGGAGAGGTCCAGGAACAGAGTGTGGGTGCGTGTATGTGTGCTCCACAGCAACAAAAGGGTACAGCAGAATGATTTATAAAACAGCTCTTGGACAGGCTACAGCCATGAAGAGGGCAGTCTCTTCTGCTGTGAAAGGGAGTGTGCAGCAAGTGGTGCTAATATGGGGTATGAGTGAGAAAAGGGATGGGAGAAGAAAATTGCTCCATGTGCCTTCATGTAGCCCAGTGAAGCTCGAATGTGAATGGATACACAATGCACACACAGATAATGCCCTCTTGAGACCAGTGAGCATAAGGCCCTACTGTGCACAGGCAGCAGAGCACAGAGACTGCACAAAGTGCTGAGCTTCTATATGTGCACTGCTCAGCTGCATCAAGAGATGGGAGAAGGTCTTCAGCAGCCACTGGCACTGCTCAGGGCTGTTTGTCTCTGTCCTGCCAATGGCCTGTGGTTTCTAAGATTGCCCCAAGTACTTCTCATGGTGCTGTTTCTCCTTTCCTTAAAGCCCAAGGGTGAGCAAATACACAAAATCCCACAGATATTTAGAGGAGAAATTTGTTTTAATGTGTGTTTTAATTTCAGAATCATATGAAGGATGTAACGCTACTCAGCGGAACTGGAAACTTGTGGCAAGGTTCTGATCACTTCTTTTCCTGATGTGAGGATACATTACTGCCAGGCATTTGTGGATTTTAAATCAAACCATTCATGTTACTTTAATGTAGTTTGATGTACGTTAATAATGTATACATGCCTAATTCAATGGCAACAGTACCATGTCTAAACTTGGAGAACATCAAATATGTGCATGTTATTAATTTCTGGTGAAGGGAACAAAGAACTAGCTATTTTTTCTAATTTTTGGACCTATCTCTAGTATTCAATTTCTTTTGGTTCATTTTATAATGAATTTTATATGATTTCAGTTCTTTATTCCATTGCATTTTTATCTTATTATTTCCCCCTCCTACAAGGTGCTCTGACTTTTTGGGCTTTTGTTCTATATAAAACCAACACATTTTCATAAAGCCACAGCTCTTCTGTTGGCAGAATGCCATGGTTATTTAGCCTGCAACTACAGTCTAAATGAAAACCAAGGCTTCAAACAGCTTACAGTGTACCCTTTATTTCTTACAGGTTTGTTTTCTGCTTCTTAACTCCTTAAATAATTCACATTTATGTTAACTGCTGCCATCTTTGAACACCATATTTGGGGCAGCCAAGGTTAATTGAAGCCTTAAAAATGCTGATTTAGAAGTTTTGACCAGACCATCAGCTGCTCTAAATCAGCTGAAATGGGTTTGGCTTACAGCTGCTGAAGATCTGGTTTATTGGATCCAGAAATGGAAGGGATAAAAGAAATGGTTGAAAGAAAACTCTTTTCTTTAGAGTCTGCTCATCAGAGCAGTGACTCCCCTCCTGCACAAACCTGTTTCCTTTCCTTGCAAGGACCATAGATGATCTATGCAAAACTTCACTGTCAGAGTGTTCAAGTTTGGTGGGATAAAATGTACGCCCTAAGAAAGATGGGCCTGGTCCTCCAGGACATTTCCTATTATTTCTCAGTCAGGAAGTCCTAAATTCATATTGGTTATACCTGAGACTCAGTGGGAAATAAAATAAGTCTGGAACTTGTTGGAGGAAATATTTAGCACTTTATTACATCAGGCTCAAAGGGGTATAAATTTGTTGTATTAAACCCGGATTGTGGAGGTGGGGAAGGACCACTAAAGGAGGTTCATTAGCTGGGATCTATGGATCCAAACTCACCATTGGGTGTATTTGTGAACCCACTCAAGAGAAACAGCTTGGCCATACTTGGACTTTATTGTGGATTGAGTTTACAACAGGCTACAGCCTGTAAGGCGATGGCACAGCACCTGCATATTTCTTCTGACTCTCACGCCTCCTCTCTGTTGTGTGGTTGCATGTGAAGCAGACCCGATGCAACAGTGCAGGTAACTGTGTTTGTTACTAAAGGTGCCTTTGACACAAAATCCTTCCTTGTCATGGGCGTTTCTAACAAATGTAAATTAAAAACCTGCCTCTTCAAGCAGAGTGTGCCGTGCATAAAATGGATTTGCCAAATACTTTGAGCACTGCAATAATCCATTTCATGATTTAAAAGCCTTGTAAACATGTCAAAATGGTTGGTTGGTTCTACCATCTTTGTGCCATCTATTGCACTGAATAAATAAAGGAAAATACAATTTATTCAGTGCTTTGGAAGCACAACATTTCTCTCGCTGATGTGTGACAACTATTATCATATTTATTGTCAGCATTACACTCCTAAGCATGCAGGTGATGCATTGTGAGTATTTCATACTGATAAAGCCATCAATATCTTCCTGCTGGACCTTATTTGCTCTGCAGAGTGGGCTGGGATGATGGGACGTAACTGATGACACATTCAAACAAAAAAAGTAAGGATAAACCAGGAAATGCCGTGTTGTCTGAAGGAATCTTAACTGAAAAACAAACAGACAAAAGTCTTTGGGGGTTTTTGAGGGGCTGGACAAAGCTTAAGTTTTCAAGTCCTCCATCTTCACTGCCACTTGGGAATTCAGTAGCCTCCAGAAGGACAAGATCAGGGCACAGATGACAGTGTATAATTCCAAAATATCCAAAGTACTCCAAAAATACTTTGCTGCATCTAATACAAACAATTTACCACCTAATCATTCTGACTTATTTACATTTTCAAAGGCACCGCTGAAATGAAAATGAAATTAAAAAAGGCCTCCCTCTCAGGGTATAGTCGAGGGGAGGAAGCAGCTCTGCGAAGTCTCAGGGGCTTCCCGAGTCACTCTTCTCTGAGAGGCAGAGGAAGAAGCTCTGCTTTTGCAGCCTGTCAGCTTTATATTGAATGTTTATACAGGATCTTTGATCTCTTATTTATACATATTTCTCCAGGACAGGGAAGCAAGCAGAAAGAGAAATTCTATTTATATAAATCTTTCTATATCCCAGAGGTCAAGAAAACAGCGTTTCAAACAAAGTGGGGAATTTATCTTTGCCTCTTATTTTGCAGGATAGATGCATATTTTAGATCATGCCTCCAGACGAGGCTCAGGCATATCAGTGCATGGCTGAACATGTTTAGTAGGTGGCACTGCCATAATTTCTCTGGATGGGCTCAGGTGTATGTGACACTGGGGATATGTTTTTGGGTTGTCTCCAGAGTCTCCTGGTTGTCTCAGCTCTCTTTAAGTAAGTTCCACCTGCGTTTCTCACCTGGCAAGGAGATGAGGTAATGAACCCAATTTTATGATAGGTAAATATAAAATTGTAGACTGTTTTATTTTTAAGATACCTGTAGATCTCAGAGAAGCTCTTGGGAAGTGTTGTTTGGTTTTTTAATTGGCATTGGAAATGTCTATATTGATGTGCACTAACTTTTTTTATTTTCAGAGTGTCAGATCTTCCCTCGAATTTTGAATTGAAATGTTGCTTATTAAAAAGTTAACAAATGCTGGATTAGTTTTCCTGACAAAGACTCTTTGTGTTTTCTTGCAAGCTGGATGTTTTAGTAAGATTCTTTCTTATTTGAAAAATCTTTTTAATAAAAATAAGAAAGAAAAATGTTTGGATGCAATTTCTTTAAGTCTGCCTAGCTTGTAGTGGAAATAGCTCATGGAGATGAGACAACATTCAATCCCAACAGTTACGATCACATGATGATAATTGAAGTGTCATGTATACAAATATATAATAATTAGCAATTAATACAGTGAAAAATTGGCAGTTAAAACAAAATGGACTAGAATCACTAAAGACCATAAAAAGACACCATTACATGATCACACAATGCCTTTGTTTTTAGACAATAAAATAAACCATGGAGAGCATATTTCTATCATTTATGTGAAATCAAGTAGGTTAATCATTTATGATTTTTATGCTTCAAAGCTTATGTGTGCTACATGCTGTAGAGAGATCTAAACCATTACTCTAAAGCCCAATGTACCATGCACGCTCCCTGCTGCTGCAGAGTCAGCCTCATCAGATTGGGCTTTGTCTAAAAGACATTTCAATATATTATAGGATGAAAGGTGCTGCTTGATTATGCAAAACCAGCATAAAAATGCTAGTTAGCAAAGGTACATAGCTCTTGGCATTTATTTCCTCCGAGAGCTCAGATAATCAAACCTGGGAATACACGCACAGAGACGTGATGCAAGCCATGTATTCCAGACGAGGTGTCACCAAGGTTCTGGGAAGATGAAACAGGACGCTGCACTAAACATTTCCACTGAAATTGCTCATCTGAAGCAATCACTAACTATTACATGCACCCCTGTCTCTAGCCAAGTAGCAAGACCAGGAAAAATTTCACAAAGGTGGAGGAGGAGAATGTAAATTGTGTAAATGCATCAAACATAAACGAAACGTGGAATAAGTGGAAAAATTGGAAAAACAGTGCTCTATTGTATTTAGCTGGAGAATTTAGAGGAGTTTCCTTCACTCAGCTGACAGTCAGGAATTGCCTGTAGGTGAGCATTGGTCTGTGACTCACATTGAGCCAAACAATATTCCCACGTAAAGTAGATCATGATCCACTGAACTGGACTCTCTCTTTCACATCTGTGTACCTGCCATCTAAATTATTCCTGGCCAATGTCTGTCTAACATTTCATGGAAGTTCCATGTTGGAAATTTCTTGGAGTTTGGGAAAACTATTCCATCATCAGTCTTCCCCTCTGACAGGAAAGCTTCCTATTGAGTTGACTAAGGTTTGATCAAAACATGAGGTAGAGTTTAACTTTCCCTCAACTCCACTCACTGTAATATTCTAAATTAATATAAGTAACATAAGCTCACTATAGATACCAGCAAAAGAAAAGGGACTTTTGCCTGAGTGGAGGGGGTTTAGAGAGAGAGAAAAGGAGGCTGGAATCAAGCATAAGCCAACTCAAAATCAAGTAAAACCAGATAGCTACTGTTCTTTCCAGGAGCGACCTTGCCTCTGGAGCAACCTCCATACAGAATGCAACTGCGTAGAGTGACATACAGATGCCATAAATAATAATGGATCTTAAAACCATAATTTTCTATCAGGAGTTTGCACGCTTGCAAAAGCTCGTAAATAACTGGTGTTTATTCTCCACACAGCACTTTTGCAGTAGCTGATAATGGCTGAGTAAATGGTGGATGGGATGAATTCCTCCACTGATTTAAAATAAACCTTATGAGTTGGAGCAATAAAGAATGTTAAACAGTGTGCACAAAATAACATGCTGTTAGAGCCCATATATGCTGCTTCAGTAAACACTAAAGCATTTTAATCTTGGTTCCAACATAGTAAATAGCAAGATAATAAGCTAAGGAAGAATATTCTTCTTTAAAAGTCTTCCAAATGCTTGTGCATACTGTTGCCCTGTGCTTGAGACTGTTGGCAGATGCTTCAGTCACTTTATTTCTGTGCCCCTACAATGAAATTGGCCTGAAGTTCAGATGAACACGTTAATTTGTGCTGAAATGTATTAGTGTAACTTAAATCCTGGGTGAGTGAGCACAGTTGTGAGTGTAGCTCACACTACACTCAGTTTCGGGTATGAACAAATGATAAAGGGGCCCATGTCAGCAGCAAGTAGAAATTTTTGTTGTCTCACTTATGCAACTTGTTTTTACAGGCAACTCCCCTGTCTCAAGTACTCTTGCACAAGCAGCCCATAGACAAAACCACTCCAAAGCAGCAAAAAGCCATAACCAATATCCTGAAAAAACAATGTCCACCTAAAACGCCCATGCCTGCTAGCCAGCCCATGGAATAGCTAACTCATATGATCACAGAATGGTTTGGGTTTGAAGGGACCTCAAAGATCACCTTGCTCCAACCCGCCTGCCAGGGTCAGGGACACCTTTCACCAAACCAGGTTGCTCAAAGCTCCATCCAGCTTTACCCTGACCACCTCCAGGGAGGGGGCATCCATAGCTTCTCTGGGCAACCCATGGCAGTGCCTCACTATTGTCACAGTAATTAACTGAGAAATTGTGCTGGCAATTGAGGCAGGCCTGGGTCCACTCAGCTGTAGAAATGTCAATGTTAACGTGGCAGTATGTAACCATAAACCACTGTCAGGAAAACTAAGGGCATCATCTTCCCTAGCGGCAAATTTCCACCACTTGAGGGAGGCCAGGCTGGGTGTTGGCAGTCAGGATGCCATCATTCTGAAGAGAAACTGTAGGAAAGATTTTCTTTTCTCAGCTTGTCCTACTTTCCTCTTGCAGAAAGTGTCTCCTTACAAATCTCTACCACTTTTCCTCTCCGCTTCTACTACACATGCAGGAGCCCCCCCTAAACCCCTGTTTTCCTCTTCTCTAACACCCACAACATGAGTGTGATGTGAGCTGAGCCTCTTTCTCATCTCAGTTGAGGCTGAAGACCTCTACACATCATGCTCTTGCCTCGCTCTGTGGATTAGACACGTCTGCTTTGCACTGTACCAGAGGGATGATGCTGGGAATGGGACCTTCTGATCTTCAGTCTTTAACTGATGAAGGCTGAGATCCAGCCAGGCCAACAGCAGCTTTGGCTCCAGCACAAGGACAGCAGTAAGCATTGCCATGATATAGGGATAGACATTACTGACCAGATGAAAGGGAGGGTGGGCTTTCTGGTTAGAATATTGCTCTGGCAGGAAGAAGCCCATGTCTTCTCTCTGTGATAAAATCCAGCATTGGCAACAAAGTTCACAGCTTCCCACATGCAACCCCAAAATTACAGCCCAGGAAAGTTGTAGGAGATGAAAAGCTGGATGGAAGTTCCTCAACCTGATAAAAAAGCAGCTGGCAACACTGTGCCTGCTGCAGTCAGGAAGATGTTCCTCAGTCCCTCATGTACCAATACACACTCAGCTCTCACGCCTGTGTCCTGTAGAGGAGAGTGATAAAGGAGATGTTTTTTGCCCCCTGGGCTCCACTGGTAGCTCTGACCAAGCAGGGATTGGGTCCTGTACATAGAAAGTTAAATGAAAAAGTTATTTGGAGCATTATACCCAAGACCCATGGATGGTGTTTGTAACTCAAAGCAAAGCTGCTGTGTGCTATAACACACAGAGGGAGAGAAGAGGGAGGAGAGGTGTTAAAGTCATTAAGTACTGCTTGTTCTAGAGGTAATACTTACAAATTGAAGTAGATCAGTGACACTATTAGCCTTGCAATATTATGTGAGTGAGGTTCAAAGAATTGAGAGTGTTTTCTGGGTCTTTGCCATTCTCATTAGCACAAGTTCTTGAAGGCACTTGTGTTAATAAAGGAAAAATTGTGGTAGATGCATAAGGCTAATGACCATAGAAGTGAATGAACCAAAACTCTTATCGAGTCAAAAGTACGTGGTAAATACATTAATATCTAAGCAGAGTGAAATGCTTCAAAGCATTAAGGTAACTTAAGGTGCAGTGAAAAGAGCATCTTAAAAATGTGGGGGATGAGTCCTTCCCTACCAAGTCTGTGAGGTCTTGTACATCACTGAGTTTGTTGCAGGTTCTCAGATCAGCTGGGGTTTACAGCAGCATGGTTTGGCAGCGGATTTAAAAATCATTTAAAAAGCAACTATGTGAGCTTTGTGCAGCACTCGACCGAGCAAATGCACTGACCTGCTGTGACATGCATTGAAAACTGTTCCTCTCTTTGATTTCATTATGCTGAGGGGATGCAGTGTATTCCTGGGCCTGAACTGAGACATGTGGTAGCCCCTCACTCACTGAAATGGTGAAGGGTTGCCCTCTGTAGGGAAGCAAAATTATAATTCAGGTACCTTCTGTTTACATCAGGTTTCTTTTGCTGGTGTCTGGGTAGAGCCTGGCAGGGGCTGATCTTGGGAGTCCCTGGAGTAGCCTGTTGTAGGGGTCTGCTTCCTAGGATCCTCCTGGCAGGGAGAACAGGGGAACGGCCAGTGAAAAATTATTTCAGTGTCCTAGATTTCTTTTTATGGTCGTCCATAATAAATGAGGAACTTTTTATTAATTTAAGGAGCAGGATAAATTTGTAGATTGAAGATGTTTGCAGAGGCAATGTAAGATCTTCAGTCAGAACAGCATGACTTTACAAAAATCTGGACCTTGGATTTAAGTGTCAAGTATTATAGTGAAGATTAGATTTCAACTTCTGAAATGCTACATCCTACTTTAAAGGAGGTTGTGTCAAAAGAAATGGTCTTTCCAGTTCAACTATCCCTCTTCCCTTTTCTGTGACATTTGGCTAGCAAAGGGTTTCACTGATTCACTTTCATGATAGCTCCATGAGCAAACCAGTCTGTGGGAGCAATGTCTTTTAATCCCCAACAGTAAGATGACCCTAAGTGTTTTAACCACATTCATGTGTTGCCAGCAATTTTTATGCTATTGATACAGATGGTATGGATAAGACTCTCTTTATCCTTCCTTTAGAGCTAAAACGTGTGCTGGTATCCACAGTGTTTGAATAGTCTGGCTTTAATAGAAACATGAAAACACCATATGGAGCCAGACAACCATTTCCTTTCCTTAGTGTGGTTGGTGAGTTTGAGTTTACTTTAACATGACATCTTATAAATCATGTATCGTGTAGTGACCATATAAGGTTACCTTTTATTGAAAGGATATTGGTGTTGAGAGCTTGCTGTGCTTGGGTATTTATTAAGGAAATGAAAGATCTCTAGAACATATGATACATCTTGTGTTACTAAACATTATTAGTTTACCAATAGAAAAGTGTTTCTTTCTCTCACCTCTCTGAGCCTTCAAGATAAAACACTGAAATAAAATTTGCCCTTGGATTAAAGTCTGATGCTGTGTACATCCTGTTGGAGTCACAGACTATTTGACAGTGTGTTTTGAAATCACTCCCAGGTTCATGTTTTATGCAGGAAGGAAACATACCTGTGGAGATAGCCTCAGGCAGTGGTAATTAAAATATGACTGTGTGCCACATGACCTTAAGGCATATTACTGCTTCAACCCTTCACCTCGAAGTTGTTAAAATACTGGGCTTGGCTTATTAACAAAGCACCATCTCTGAGTAAGAAACGTGCTGGGGAAAACAGGTCTGTCGTCTTCCCTTGTGTGGGAAGGAAGCAGTAAGTGCAGCTCAGTCAGTTCCCTGGCAATGTAATATATGTACATTTTCTGCCATGGCAGCTGAAAAATGCCTAAAGCAGGTGTTGCAGCATAATGAATCCATCAGTTTTGGAGAGAAAGCACAAATATAAACGTAGTAGCAGAATGGAAACATCAAAGTATTAGTTCCCATGTACCCGATCTCCTAGTCCTCACAATTTTCTCTGAGCTCTCACAACAATCAAATCTAAAGAATGTGTCCCTGGCCTTTCCTGTGTGTGAGGGGCTGTTAAGCAGAGAGATCCACTAACTGTTTCAGGAAGAAAATCCTGATTATCTCCTGGGAGAACATGCCGCCTTGCAGGGAAAGGGGCTACTTTCATGTGTGACCCTCTTACCACCATGAAACCATTTAGACACAGATCTCTCAACCTGTATCTCATCAGGGTGTGTAATGTAAAGTGACAGGGCTTTTGCAACATGTTGGGATTGACTGTACCACTACAGCAACACTTGATTTCCTCCTGCTTTTTAAGAAAACAGGTTTTCCAAGCACTTCTCACAGATACTAAACTCACCACAAAAGGAGAAAAAAAAAAGGCAGCACAAAAGAAGGAGGGTTTTTTGGTATCACTTAAAAAAATCTTCTTTTCTAGATCACAGTTATGTACAAATAATCCTTGTGGTAGCTCCTAATGCTTAGGTGTTATGAAATAATATCTTTCTTTAAAAATGGGGAAGTAAAAGCTAGGAGAACTCCGCAGGTGTGTATCCCAACCGTATCAAAGCCACAATGTCAGGCACCGAGCCCAGACTTTTCAAAAGACCTAAAGATTTACAGAACTTGGTAGCTTCCAGTGGCAGGGTTTTAGGCAGATCTTCCCTGATTCCCCACGCAGCTTGGTGGATGCTCGTGAGGAATGGTCTCGGTGGACACCTGGGTGAAGCAGGAGTTGGTGCTGGTGGTGATGAGTACCTGGGATTGGTCATTGCTGGGTCTGTGGGGTTTGCATGGTGCCAGTGCTGGGTGTGGGGGCTCCTTGTGTGAGCTGTGCAGACAGAGCACGTTTCCTTATGAATGGGCCTGCTCTGGAACAGTCCTGATTTGATTCCACATCTATACACACATGCCAGAGCACACTACATCCACAAAGAGTGTAAATAGACTTGACACAGCAGAAGGATAAGCAGAGACAAAAGTGACAGCAGAATAAATAAATCATCTAGTACCACAGTCTCTCTGTAGACAAATCCTTAATGTTTGTAGACTCTGAGGCCAGCAAATAAAGGGCATTCAGAAGTACAAAGCATGGTTAATGACCATATTACAAATGCTGACTGTGCTTTCCTTACATTCCTGTTTGTTTGCTTTGTCTTCTTTGTTTTCTTGTTATTTCGAGGAAGCTCATCCTGCTTCATTTACATTTGATTTCCTACAAATAGCTGTGCTCTATTTTATGTATTCTTGTTTAAAGTCATGTTTATTTCAAAGGCAGAGGGACTCCAGATATTCTTAGTTTGCTTCTGGCAGGGTATTTCAGACATCTGGTTTGCTCTTGTCCCGTGCAGAGAGGAGCTCCCAGACATTAACTCAGACCACTGAATGTCCTGCTTAAAGCTCACACCTCTTTCTGACATTTCTTTCCTCATCAATCTTTACCTCATGCACTTTCTTTCCTCCACCTTGCAATGACTGCAGCCTGTGTAGGGGCTCTGTTGTTAGACACAGAGGAGCTACAAGTCCAGTCACTTCTGTGACATCCTTTAAACATCGCTTCTCCACCTCTACCTTACTCAAATATGGATGAAGCATGGACTTTCCCTATGATTTTTGATCTTTTAAAATATCCCAATAGAGGTAGCTTCAACAAACTGTGTAAACTTAGACAAGGAACACCATCTTCTTAGCAGCTGATGTAATGATATACTTTTGCACCTGGGAAGATGCTAAGTGATTGTAAATGCATGGCCCAATTTTCCCTTCATGTAGTTGTCATACGTTTTGCTTTAAAATCACTTTTGGAAATGAATTCAGACTTCATTTGGGCTGAAAACAAGTGAAGCTGTTTCCTGCAGAAGCTGAATTAAATGATATGAGGCTTCTTCAATCAGTGTAATTTTTAAACACCCATTAAACAGCGACCACTGGAGGGCAATGGCCAAAGTTTGTGGTCTAGGGCCATGATTAAGTCTGGCCTGACAAACAGGTGTGCAAACTGTAACTCAGGATTTCACAGTTAAATAAATGTGCACCAGGTGGGGATCAAGCCTCCTTCTTCCTAGAATCACAATCACAGAATAGTTTGTGTTGGAAGGGACCTTAAAGATCATCTCATTCCAATGCCCCTGCCGTGGGCAGGGACACCTTCCACCAAACCAAGATCCTCAGGGCCCCATCCAAACTGCCTTGAATTCTTCCAGAGTTGGAGATGGAGCATCCACAGCTTCTCTGGGCAACCTGTTCCAGTGTTCATTACTGTCATGGTAAAGAATTATTTCCTAATACCTAATCTAAACCTGCCCTCTTTTAATTTAAAACCACTATCCCTTGTCCTTGTTCTTTTTTTGCCATAACTGTCACATCTGAAACATAGCAGATAATTCTAAAAAACTTTGAAGAGCAGTAATATCAATCCATGCACCTCTTTCTATCTATTAGATTTACTAAATCTCTTGTTCCAGTAGTATGATTTCCTGTTTGCCCATGTGAGATAGCAAGATCCCATAGTCCATGAGAGACAAAGTGTTAAATGTGCAAAATTTTTCCCTCTTACTCTTCATATTCTACTAGAGCAAAAGGGCAGTGAAGAGAAGATTGAAAAATAAGAGCCAATATTTAAACCAGAGTTGTGATCAGCAGAGCATAAGCAGTGGTTCAGAGTAAATTTTATAGAATTACAGGCAAAAATTCCATTCAGATATGCATCAGAGATTAAACAGAAAACAAAAAAGCACACAATGAGTGCAGAGTTATACTTTCCCAGGGAAAATATATTACCACAGCTTAAAATGACAAAATATCAGGAAGATTTCCACTTCATGGCATATTATTTTATATTAGAAAACTTCTAAACTGCTTTGGGCTGAGTTCAGAAGGGAAATACTTGGATTCATTATTTGATACCACTTTATTCCCCGTGGTAGTAAAGCAGGGCTTGCATTGTCCCCTTGGGACTGCTCTGACCAAATGTGACTTGTGTGAACCCCATGAACTGCTGGGGTTCAGGCTTCGACAAAGGCTGCTCATTCAGACCTTATTTTCTCTGAAGCTCAAACTCATCGAGTGAATTGCCTAGTTTCACTCCAGACAGAAAGCAGTTGGTGGCTTTCGTTTCCCACCAGGTTTTGCTCATCAAAATGAGCAAGAGGACTCATTCCCCTAAAACACCCCAGTGAACCCAAATGAAAAAGAACGAAAACCTAGGTGTTTTATATGAAAATGTATTATGTAATCTGCTCGCTGATGCAAAAAGAAAATTAAAACCCTAGTTGATAACTTGGATTGCTTTACTGGTATGACATTTCACAGCAATAATTATTCCTTTCCTTGAAACCACACTTTCTTGGGAAGATTTTAATTAGAAAGTTTCTCTTTCTCTCTGTTGTACTCATGGTATAGAAAGGAAACCCCTCAGGGTTCCTTCCATCAACTTATAGATAAAGTGCTTTCTGCTTTACATAAGATATGGATGTCTGACACTGAAAATGGGCACAGTTTGTGTTGTTCTCTGACTAGTGATGGGGTCACATGCAACTTGCTGGCATCGCCTCTGTCTTCATTCTTGTAGGAGGGTATTTAAATGTTATTGTGAGAAGTAATGAGCACAGGAATAGGGCAAAAATAACTCAAAGTGTACTTCAATACTAGTCTGGAGTAGTGGTTTTCCTTTTTAAGACATATGAGGATTTAGAGACATTTTGGAGTCATGTAGAAGATTGACCTAACCTGTATTTCTGATGCAACCAGTTTTTTTTCTATAAACATAAACAACTTCTTCCAGGATATGAATCAAAGAACCTGCCAGTGTGTTGTAGTTACTTAACTATTAGAAGAGGCTTCTGGTATGTTAGTCTTAGTGGCAATAAAATCTCCTTAGGGAGTGAAAGTAAATTTATGGCCTATTACTACATTTAAGTGTATTCAGACCTAGCTCTGGGTTTAGGGGATTTTTTTCTCCCTTACAGTTTAATTTATTAAACATGTCTAGATTGTGGTATTTATAGAATTCATGGGATTATACAAAAGTGGATTGGAAGGAATTCTCTAGAGGTCATCTAGTCCAGTCCCAACTCTAGAACAAAATCAAGTTGTACGTGGATCTTCTCTCAGTGGTGGGAACTCTGCAGCATCCCCAAGGAATCTATTCCATTGCTTAACTCTGTAACATTGGACTTTTTTCCCAAATGTCTAACCTGAAACTCTCTTCCTAAATTATAAACCATTTTTTTATTGTATTCTTCACTGTGATCACAAGGAAGAGACGCTCCTCTTTAGAGTGATCACTTACAAAGACCACTGCTCTGTTTTGCATCAATCTTTTTCTCTCTAGACTATGTGGGCCCAGCTCTTTTTGCCAGATGCCCAGATTTTTGGTTTTTTCTCTTGGTCTTGTTTGGCCTTCATTGGCCTACACATTCCTTAATGTTAAGTGGCCAAAACCTAGTTGAATGAAACTACCTGAGGGCTTACACATTTTGAGTAAAGGGAAGCAAAGTTATTCTTCAGTTTTCATATTTATCTGCTGACTAACTGTAACACACACATCCTTACCTAGAAAGCTGCAGTAACAAGTCAGTTATTCCTGGCTTCTACTGCTGGGTCATTGTATAATACAACAGTTGCTTTGCTTGATTTTCATCCTGTTTTTCTTATTGTGGAATAAAGTCCTTTCCTGGAGCAGACAATGTGCAATTTGATAGCGCCACCATCCCTTCTATCATCCAGTTCATTCTCAATGAATGGTATCAGGCCAAGAGAGACCTCTGTGGAACTCACTTGATGCAGCCTTTTACAGTGAACCATGAATAATTACTCTCTTCAGTATGGTTTTCTAACCAGTTTTGCACTCACTTTCTAGTAGGTTTCCCCTAGTCCACATTTTCTTCTCTTATTTATCAGAATGTTATATGAGACAGTGTCAGAAAACATACTGGGCTCAAGATACATCACACCTACTGCTTCTTCCATGTCTGCAGGGTCTATTATCCTGTTGGGGAAAGAAATTACATTGGTGTGACGGGATTTGTTCTTGACAAATCCATGCTGGCTGTAACTCATCTTCTCCTTATCTTTTAGATCCTTTTAAATAGTATCTTTGATTATTTGTTCCAGCATTTAAAGTAATATAATTAGAAGAGTTGTCAATCAAACCCCAATTTCCAGCACATTCATTACTGAAACTGCAGTAAGATGTGAATTTTGTCAATTTGCCCTTAACTTAATAGTGGTAGAAATAAACCTGCAGATTATTTGGAAAGACTGTGCTCTGGTAGGAAGTCCCTGCCCTGACTCTAACCTCTTTTACTGAACACATTTCTCTTTATTTCTTTCTCTTTTTGCTTTAATAGGAAAATTAAATCAGGGAAATAGAAACCCCAGAAGCTTAATTTTCTCTTTCGAGTCCAGCTGAGTGGCCAGGTTTTGCCCTGTGGGGAAGAGTGTGCAAGACTCCTTTCACCTGGCAGGTGGAACTGAAGGGAGCTGCTCTGTTTTCCCCTGCTGGCAGAGGTGGCACCACCCTGCACTCCCATTGGAAAAGCACTTATTCCAGAAAGGAGAGAAAACAGTTGTTGCTGGTGGGGGACCTGGCAACAGGGAACAGGGCTATTTGGAACCAGAAGGGGAGGGAAAACTAAGGCCCTGAATCAGATAAAGCCCTTAAATCATTTCATTTTCTTCGCAACTCAGCTAGGAACGAAACAGATGAGATTTCGTCTGACGGAGTAATTCTTTCCTAACCCCCGCTTTTCTTTAGTTATCTAACAAGATAGAGGCAAGCTGTAGGGCTTGTAAGAACTCTTTGTATTCAGTAATCATCTCCAGTTAATATTGCATGATGAGGCAGGCAGAACAGAGTGACCTTCCCACTGCCCCTTCTGCCCTCAGCCTCCCCTCAGAAAGAGGCAGGTGTGGTGTGTCCCCTGATGAAGAACTTTTCTTCAGTCCCCAGCCAACTTCAAAAGCCACTTGCTGTGATCTAAGAGGTTAATACCAAATACACAGTGCAACCCTTGGCAATAAATCTCCACTAACAGGTCTTAATCAAGTACAGAAATGTTCTACCTTTTCTCTGCACTAAAAAAAAATTCAAACAAACAACAACAACAAAAAAACAAAAACAAAAATAACAACAACAGCAACAACAACAACAAAACAACCACAAAAACAACCAAAAAAAAGATAATGTGAAAAGAAAAAAAAAAAAAAAAGGCAAATGGGAAATTGTAAAATGTACAAATTTATTGGTTTCTGGGGACTTTTATTGGGTGCTACCCTATATACAAACTATTAAATTTAATACACTGGGATGCTTCCCAGCATTTCAAGTTGAGGAGCATCAGGCCAGTTACATGCAATCTTTTGGTAAAGAGCATATTAGGCTTTTTGAACACAAACACTCACAGAAGAGTAAATGTAAATAAAAAGGTAATCCACGTGGTCTACTCCACAGCCAGGCAAAGTAAAGGAAGGTTTCTCTTTACTGCCACTCCCATATAGTCCCCAAACCCTACCCCCTCCCCCCCACCCC
>VZRQ01009889.1:1892609-2105039 GCA_013397975.1 Machaerirhynchus nigripectus
TAGGTTGTGCAAGGTTTAAGGCATGTGCCTGGACAAAAGGAGAATAAGGAGCATCCTGCACTGCCCTGTGTCTGAAGCTTTCTATTATTTAGCAGAAATCATTAACCATTCCTTTGTTAGACCATGCTGCCTATGAAAGCAAGTTCAAGCAAATTCAGTGCTGTATCCAGTGTGCTTTACACAAGGGAACTACAGCTATTTGTGCAGATGCCATTGTGCAAGCTCTGGATTGTTAAGGTTCAAGCTATAGCCAGTTGTAAAAATAAGAAGAAACTGTATCCAGTGTTTCTTTTGTGTTTTAATTTGTCTCACTAATTAAAAAAATTCCTATTCTGTTCTTGCTACTCCTTGTAAATTTTATCTTCCTGTTCCTCCACTCCCCCTGATTTTCCTCCAAGGCTTTGTAGATGATATGAAGCAGAGCTCTTTCTCTGTTCAGATACCTGAGGTGTCCCATGAACAGACTGTGAGCAAACAAGAATGTTGGATGTGTATAAACTATTGCAAATTTTTGCAAAAAATTACCATTCAGTACAGGACATCATATGTGGGGTTTTTTAGGTTTAAGCTGAGGTGCAGATTTGTATCTTCTAAAGGAAGCTAATCAGCTTCCTGGTTTCCTCTGGAAAAATAAGTTTTGGGGCAAAGATGGATCACGATGGGAGTTTTGAATGAATGTCAGAATGGAAAACAATAAGCAGATACAATACATTGTAGTTTTGGCATGTTTGTTGCTGTGCTGGGTTTCTCCATCTGTGTGGGACACAGCAGCACTTCTCTGACTCACATCTTGTTGCTGTGCTGGACATTTCTAGGAATGGGATAGTGTCTGTATTGGTCTTTGATAAGCATGGATTTCAGTAGCTTGCTGTTTGCAAAGGGCTTTACAGAGGGTCCGTTGCAGCTGGTAAGGGGTTTTGTGTGGCATAAACAGGTTTTTCTGGCTTAAGTCTTGGTACATGAGCTGCAAGGAATCACTCCTTGAAGAAAAACATCAGCTCTTACTTTGAAAGCAAGCTGCTGTGAGCAAATCACTGTTTGAAAGTATTTGTTGTGTCATGTTTTAAATAGCTGTGGCCTGCACATCACTTGTGAGGAGATAACCAGATCACTAACACCAGTTAAACATGACCTAACTGTAGCTGCTGACAGGGGATTTGCACCACTCTTTCCCCCTGTACTCTGCTGTCTGAAATATGCTTGCATCTGGCCCAGATGCTCTGGTACACCATAGCTCACAAGCAAACAGAAGGGAGAGGCAGATCTTTTCACGGGATCATCAGCACCATTGTGTCCGGGTGCCACCTGGGCCTCTTCAGGGAGCCGAAGGCCTACTGACTGCCAAGAGCTGTGAGGTTGCCATAGGAAAAGACCATCCTTAACTCCCCTACTCTTTTACTTGCTTCCTTAATCATTGGCCTCTCTGGCACAGGAAAGGAGCTCTCTCCTTGAACCCTCCTCTCACTCAGGGTAGTGGAGTTCTCATTGGAATATGAATCACTCAGTTTGTGTGCTCACCCGTCCCTTCCTCCAGTATTTCCGTGAGGAATTCATGACCTTGCCTGCATGCTTGCAGGAAGACAGTGTTCCTTGGGCTAAAATGCATAGCATAATTAAATAATTTTTAAATTGGAGTTAATTATTGTAGGGATTTTTTTGCCAAGCTCACCATGTTCTGTTTCAAATGCAAATCTCTCCTCTCATTTGATGAAAAGCACCAGTTTCTTTAACCTTCTTTTTGAGTAGGTATTTTCTCTTATTTCCTGTATATATGCCATACCTGACCACAGTTCCTTGTTGTTACTAATGAAACATAATCATGGTCATAGTAATAACCATCTTCTTCATTTACACAACACCACTGGCCAAGCCTCCCAAACAGTCAGGGAAGGAATTAGGTCTTCTCATTAGGAGTCTAGCAAACTGAAGGCATGACAGGACACAGCATAATAACTATAATATCACCAGCCTGCAAAGTGAATAGGCAAGCAGTGTAAGGTGATTAGTTCTGGAGAGCTCATCAAGAGGCATTTTTCAGGTTCTGCCCAGGGGAAGAGAGAGGCCATTGAGAAACATTGTCTGGCATGCTTGTGTGAGGGGAAAATACAGAGAGTGGCTAAATGGCCAGCACCCCTGAATTTCAGTGAAAGTTAGATACCTAACTGTTCTTCAAACTGTTTTCAGGCTGCCTGTTTGGGTGATTAAAGAACACAGCCACTGCTCTGGCAGGTAAATTCAAGAGATGTGAAACTGTTCTATTTTTTCTTTTTTGGATTTTTATTAGCACTCAGATAGGCTCAATGTCCAGACATGAGAGTGCAGAGGCTTTGTTCAGTGAATATGAATGCTTCTCTCTGCTTTCCTTCTCTCCTCTGCTCAGGGTGACCTCTTTGTTTCCACATGACACCTTGTGTTCTCTTTGGTTGTTCAGTGATCACATTGCAGGCTTTACACAGACAGCCTAACCTTTGTTACCATCATTCAAAAGAAATTCCCATGCTGTTTCCTGCAATGCTTTAAGGCTATTTGCAAATTCAAGTCAGAGGAGAATGCAACAGGCTGCTTGCTCAGCAGCCTTAGCGGCGGGAAGCAAAGTGGAGGCCTCCTCTGCGCTGTCCATGCCTCAAAGAGATTTGCCTGGGGCACCAGGCTGGGAGCCAGTCCACTTCCAGATTTCCATGGGGTCTGTGTCTCCTCCTTCTCTACTTTGGCAGTGCTGGTGGTGGCTGCTTCATGCCCTCTGGGCACATGTAGCTGTGGGACAGGAGCTATGGAGACAATTAAGAATGACATGGTAGATGAATAACGGGAATATGCTGCACCAAGGTTGGGGCCAGCTTCCCTTCTGTTCTTCAAAAGGGACGTTTTCAACCACCCAGAGAAATAACTGCAGCACTTCTGTCTTTCTTCCTCAAAGTCATCCCTTACCTCTCTGTTCTTCCCGTGCCTTCCTGAACCCATCCCTTTCCTAGAATTGCTGGCTCCCAGTTTTGCTCCCTGACAGCATATTGCCTGTCTGCACACTTTTCTCTAGCTAGAGCCAAACTTATTATTCAATCAAAACTCTGCAGGAGTTTTGTTGAATTATTTTAAACTCGCTGGGGCAAAAGCTGTGCCTTCCTATTCAACACTGAGATACCATGCATATTGATTGTGGCTGAGAGAGAATAAATGAATATATTCATACTGATTGCATTTGTTCTTACTCACTATTAGTCTCACTACACTACTCACTACAGGGCCCTGGTAGATTTATGGTTTCCTTTTATGACTATTAGCAATAAATCCTTTATTTTTTTTTCCCTCCTTCTCCTCTTTCTTTAAGTAAGCTCGTGTTCTGCAGAATGAATGTGGATGAAAAGAGTGGATTGTACAATGACTTGTAGGAAAGTTTGTTGAGCTGCCTTTAATTTCCCACTCACTTTGAAAAATCTCTTCTTGTCACATGTGAAATCCAAACATTCTTCCCACATGCAGTTCAGATGCTCTGGGACCCCAGACAAAAGTTTTGTACACCAATGTGCTTTTTCTAATCAGCATGCAGTTTCTTCCCTAATATAATTTTGACAGATATTACGACTGGGGACCAGACATGCAAAGCAATGCCACTCTTCCAACCTGGGAAACCACTGAAAATTTGCATAATTCCAGGTACATGTTGGGAAATTCTGAATTTTAAGCAATATGAGCTTACTAATTATTTTCTTTTCCAGGGCTGTATTCCATATCACATCTTTACTGCAGGGAATGCCATTGTGAAGCTTAGGCATACTGTGCAGACCTAATTTCCAGCCCTTTGCAGAGTGAGATTTTGGTTCATGAGCAGTAATTGAACAATCCAAATGTATTGTACCTGCACTGCAGTATTAAATTGATGGCATAGAGCTCTGAGCCCTAAGCAAGGCTGACATTCCTGTCTGTCAGCCACACACAACAGATTTGAACAGAATTAGAAAACTGGGGGGAAGCAGAAAAGGGTGAGAAGTGTGCCCTCCTAAAGCAGAAAGGAGGCAGATGGAGTGACACCAAAAATAGAATGAAAGAGCTACAGTTTGTGTGACTGAGCAATGGCTCTGGAGAAAGAAACAGGAATATTGCAGGGTGTAAATATTGATGGAAGTACACAAGTGAAAAAAAAATAATGAAGAGGAAGGGGCAAGGTGAAGAGAAAGTTCATACCCAGTATCATGCAACAGATATCCTGCTGTTGACATCTGCTAGGCTCAGGAGGAGTCTCCCACAGATAGATGGTGAAATCCCCTCACTCAACACATTTAAAAATAGACTAAACAAACCTCAATGATCCAGACTCTCACCCCCTTACTCACATTGGCTGTAACTCACTCCAGCAGTCATTCTTCCAAAGCCTGGGAACACTTGCAGAATGAGAGGGTCTGAGCTGGATGCAAGGCAGAGATCCAGTCCTGGGCATCAGCGCAGACGTGGATTCAATGAACTATCAGCTCTTTTCATGACCACAGCACTGCCTGGGCACATTGGCTGGGTGTATCCCTTCCTGCACAGGCATGAACTCTAGACAAATACTTAAAGCAAAGCTTGTATTAAAAGGCTTTGCAGGATCAGGACTTGGAGGCTGCACACAGCAAAATACAGGAATGCTCCGTCTCCATTCAGCTCAGCTCTGACAAATGTATGAACTAACTTTCCTCCCCACACAGCTCTGAGTGATGACAGTATCTTTATGATCTTCAAGAGGAAGTTACCATTTGCTGATAAACATCTCCTCTGCAAATGTACTCAGTAAAAAGACACATTCTTTTGTATACATTTAATTACAGGAGAACAGATTTTGTCCAAATAATTAGGTAATTTAAACTGTGCAGTCTTTCTCAGAGAACTATATTTAACCTTCATTTGAATTTAATTTACACATCACAGTGCCCCTAAAGCATTTCTGTAAGCCAAAACACTGATCAAATATTTTTTAAATGTCAAATGTTACTTAGTTGTGGATAGCGCTGAATTTGTTTTTAGAGATAACTTCTTTTGATCTGCTGCTATTTTTCGTCTTTCCCATTGTCATGTTCCTCTTCATCAGAGGTTTAATCCATACAACACTGGAGTTTGTAGACAACTGGAGAATTCAGAGATACGTGGGGGAGCCCTTCAAAAGTTTCATAGTATTAAACAAGATACAGATTAGTGTCATGTCACTACAGCAGTTGGAAGGAAAAAAAGAGACATATTTGAATTCAAGTAGTATTAGAGGATTATAAAATATTTGCATGAAGTAAGAGGAGTGCTGTAAGGGATGATCTTACAGCACTGATATAAGAGTACACAGTTTTATTGGCTTTAATGCACCATGTGCCTATTCTGATTTACACAGCTCAGGATCTGGCTCTATATATCTAAATGTATCTTACACTGCAGGGACATAGATCATTTCTCTCCTGACTTGCTCTTTCCTATTGTCTTGGACCTGTAAATTATACACATTAGGTTCACAAGCAGTGCAGTAAAAGTAAACAGCAAGAGACAGAGTCTCACAGTTTGACTGAATTATGACACAAACTATGGTAGGTCTGACCTACATTAAACTAGTTCACTAGAAAAAGCTTTGCAGGAAGTGGCTTGCATTTCAAGGTTGCCTCTAAGGTTGTTTCTTAGTTTTTAAAAAAATAAGAACGATTCTAAATGATCACCAGAGTGTTATCAGTCTCTTTGGAACAAGCAAAAGCTGAGAGGGCTCCACAGCTCAGCCATAAAAACAACAGAGCCGGAAGACTTTTCCTGTAGCAGCATCTCCCACCGGGTGACAGCAGTTGAAAGTACTTACGATGATTATGATTAATTTCATTAGAGCTCGATTCACTTTAATACTTTTCTCCTTCTATCTCTGAATGCAGATAATTTTTCCCTGCAAGTAAATCCAGGGTGACAGTTTAATAGGCTCAGACATGCTTAGATCTGAAATGAGACTGTAATATTAATATACTATTGACCAGTTATGGATTAAGCAAACAGAGGGCACACTTAAATAAATGATTTCAGAGGGACAAGTTAATGTGCTAAGTGGTTCACAGGCAATGATTAAAAATATTTTTCACTTACTTGGAAATTAATAGGTTTCTTTAATTAATCTAATAAAGCCAGCCTATGGTACGTTACAAATTTGATGTGTGCTTTAACGGAAGATGAGGACTTGCTGAATCTGGAAACCCCAGTGTTGCTTCCAAAGGAAAGGAATCAGTCACAGATAAAGCCAGCCTTCCAGATGGCCAGAGCTTCCAACAGGCCATCTTCTGCAAGTATTGTTGCATTTATTCATTGTGTGAATCTAAAAATTAAAAAGTTAACATAATCAAAATCCTATCTATGAATTTAAGATTCATCTAAGTGTCTTTGGGGAATATTAGTACCTAACCACAACTGTATCTAGTCAGAGCTTTTCTCCTCCATCAGACTTGCATCTTTCAAATGCAATTGAAAAAACAATTTAAAAAATTGCAGGAGAATTTTTGCAAGAAAAGAAGCCTTTATGCCAAGAAGGGTTAAAGCCTCACAGAAGGAAAAGAGGCTACGAGATGATGAAATCAGCTGAAAACTTTGCACGAGTTTGATATGCCCAGAAGATGTTCAGATAATATGGTTATCTGAGATGTATTAATAGCCCACCGCCGCCAACTTTATGCTGGAGAGATTAATTTAAAAGATAGTGCCTCATTAATAGTCTTATGGTGGTTTGTATTGCAAAAGCACTGAGAGACTCCATCTGTTGAATATTTTACATGTGTCAACATGGGATCATCCTGGCCCCAGAGCTGTATAAACTCAGAAAATGGCTCTGTTTGTGCTCGTACCTGGATGGTGATCAGGGAGTCACACAGAACTCACTAAATGCTCAGAGACCACTGCTCTGAATTTGCAGTAGATGATGGAGTGACCAAAGTTCATGGTCTCTCCCTGAACTCTGTGTTGCATATTCACCTCACTGAGCCCAACTGCAATTCCTCTGGTGGAAAGCTGCACTATTTCCAGAGCAAAGGTAGCGCTAGCCAACCTGACTTCATCAAATCTCACCCTGGTGATTACCTTCTCTTTAGCAAATCAAAACAGAAAGATTAGTTATCTTTTGACCCCTTTTCTCCCCATCGTATCATGCAATCTTTCTCACTTTAATGGTGTTTTCTCATCTGAAAGGGCAGCCATTGTACAATTCTGGAAATCAGAAGCTCTTTTGTTTAACCACTTCAAGGCCCAACAAAAGGAAAATACAAGGGCCAAAGATTTCACCTTCTTCATCTTTCTGCTTTTATGTTCTTATTCTAATTACTGCAAGATAGGAACAATTCTCTCTGGTTTTCCCAGCAGTTTTGACACACCTATACCCAGGTGGGAGATGCTTCTTTGGACTGTCCCAGCTGTTCCTCAGTGAACCACATGAGTTAAGGAAAATGAGTATCTTCCCCCAGCTTGCTGTGGGAGAGTCAGTATCAACAGTGTAAGTCCAGCACATTTCTACTTCCCTGGCAGAAGCTGCCACATCCTCAGCGACCTGGCAGCCATGAGGAGTGTCTGACAGAAGGATGCACTGGTGTGTACAGTGCAGATTAGTTGCAGGAGGGAAAGAAGAGAAGGAGAAATGGACGTTCGTCTTAGGTCTCCATGTTAGAAGTTCTTGCAGAACCAAGCTCTAGCTATTCTTTACACTCATCCCTCTTGCCCCAGGAACATTTGCTTTGGAAAGCTTTCAAAGTTTTCCTTCCAAGCTAGTTTGGGGAAAAAAAATATTGCTACCAGAGTTGAGAAAAACTTTTTGGACTCATTCCATTCACCTCGTATGTGGATGTGTCTGTGTATGTTTGTGTGGTAGGCGGGGAGGGAGGAGAGGGAAGTACTTTCAACTTGCCGATGGGTTTTCCAGTGGGTGGAAAAGGCATTTGAAATCCATGGAGCCAGGTTGGGTTACAACTGCTGAGGATCTGGGGCAGGCAGCTGCAGTGCTGTGCAGGGCTGTGGTTTGGAGAAACCTGAACAGAGCTGTACAGAAGGAAAAGCTGAAAGAGATGTTTGGTAGCCGGACCTGTTTCTTTCATGTGTGAAGGGCAGCTGTGCAGCTGCAAGGAGCAATGCCTGGGTGCCTGCAAAGTCATCGGATATGTGCAGTTTCTCTCTCTTTTGTGGGTCAGATCAGAGTGATTGCCTTCTCTGAATGTTTGCGGTGAGTTTTATCTGAGGCGTGTCTGCTCCTTTGCATTTGCAGCTGAGGGTGGCAAATAAAATGGCTAAATATTGCTGTAGGCAGTTCTGTCACCAAGTCTGGATTGAGGCAGCCTGTGAGAGGCCTTGGAAAGCCACTCTTCTGAAGCAGACCACAGGTAGACAAGGTTGGCTGCAGGCAGACTTTGCAAGTGTGCCTTCCCTTTCAGAAAAAGAAAAAAGAGAGAATCACAGTATGTTATTTCCTTCATGTCTGAAATAAGCTGAAATACGGCAGCTTTGCAATCCTGTGTGTACGAACAGGACTATGGTGAAAATGGATTATCATTAAAGTTAGCTTCATGGTAGTGATTCTTCAAGGCTTTTGCTTCAAATAGTTGCCGCCTGCATGCATTAAGGTTGAAAGACGTCACTTGATTGCCAGAAGCATGCAAGTCAATAAATTGGTGGCATGCAGAAGACTCATGAAGGGGAGACAACTCTTATTTCAAGTTTTCTGGGAGAAAATTCTGGATTAGAGTCCTAAGGACAGCTGTGGGACTTGAGCAAAAAAAAAAAGATAATGTGAAAACTGTGTTAAATACCATTTCTCTTTCCTTGTCATCCCATTCACCTCTCCTAAAAACCATGGTGGTATAATGGGGAGAGAGAAAAGACAAGACTGCAGGTTTTGTTCACAGCTCTGCTACTGAAGTACATGTGGATTTCAACAAATCTCTACGCCTAAGAGAATCTTTCCTTAGAACTGGTATCTCTGTAAGGGCTCTCCCTTTTTAGTATGACATTTATCTAGCACAATTTTGCATAACTATTCTTAGAAACATCACACTTCTTAGAATAAGCATGCTTCATTAAATATATCATGAAGCTTACTCTTGTCTACAAAAGAAGCATGCAGACAGTGAAAGCTGCAAATCCAGTGTAATTTACTCCAGGTGATGATTTGGCCTTAACCATAAACCCTATATCCTTTGTTCGAATTTGGTCAAAAAGAAAAGTCATGGCTTGTCCAGCACCATCCGACATGGAAAGTCTCCCAGTTCCTCATCAGCCTAGGAATCCAGGCTTTAGTAATGCCTGAGATTTGATTATGCTCACATGACTAGTTTCTGAGAGGAGCTGGTAAACTTCGTTTTGCTTCAGTTATTGGTTTCTAAGGCTATGAAAGGTCAGGATAAACCATCCATAAATGCAGCAGCGATTAAAACCTCACTTAGCTTATTGCACGGTATGTAATTGTTCATCTTGTGTCACATAATAAAATCTGATGGAGAGAACTGCCTGGTGATCCTTTCATTTAAAGGAACAGTCATGCACTACACCTACTGCTACCTACATGCACATCAGTGCTGTTTCTGTTAGCATAATAGCTGTACATTAAAACAGGATATGTTAACCTGAATGCTGTTGCTGCCTGTCACTCTGCTATTGCTAACTTTGTCTCATGGTTCTCATCAGGACAAAATAGAAGAGCAAATTGTCTGTCTGGTGATGATATCCTTAAAAGATGGCTGATGACACTGCCTTTGTGGCTTACAGGTTCTCCGATTTGTGAGCAAAGCTGAGAAATGTCATCCAAGCATTTAGAGCTCCCATTTTCCTATCAGCTCAGCTTTCGATTACTGCCAAAAAATAGGAGCCAATTTTCCAAAGAGCTCCATATAGACAGTGTTCCTGATGTAACACTGGCGTTAAAATGTGGCTATGGTAATTGTGCTAGGAGCTATGCTGAATAGATTTAGAAAAGCTGGGTGTGCCCAGGGCACTGTTAAAAGACTGCCACTGTGACACTCCAGTGCTATCCCCTCTAAAGCAGGTGTCACTACTGTACAATTCATTGCCTCTCCATGCCCTGTGTGCTTCCATTAAAACCTGGCACTGTATTTGCTCTCCATGCACCCTCTGGAACTGCCTGCCCTCTCTCAGGTCAGCTGGAATCCAGCTTCCCTAAGCCTTGAATTGCTATACAGATTATCACAGCCATAATCTCTCTTCTCTTTGTGTCTTTAGCAAGACAGTCTGCAAACACAGAAGCTAAACACTGCAGAAAGAAATCTGCTTCTTTTGTTCCCTGGGCTCCTGACTTAGTCTGCCACTCTGCCAAAGCCATGTTACCAGCATGGCAGCTGGTAAATACAGAACAGGCTGCTTTTCTCTCCTCACTGTATGTAGCCCGAACCTGTTAATGTATCCTTTGCTACTGAAGGCTCTCTCTTTAAATAAATTCTCTTAAATAGTCGGAACTAAGGTGGCTGCTACTGTGTGCCCACCTTTTAGAAGTTCATTCCCACTGTTTATTTTGCAGTCACCACTTGTGCTGCCAAAAACCACAGGACAGGGTACCCCAGGGAAAGGAAGCCAAAAGGGAAGCTGCCAGCACTGCCAAAGCAGCTCTCAGCTAGCAGACAAACTGCTCTCCTTGCTGGGGTTTGGAGCAGGGAAGCTGCTGTGTCAAACCCGACCTTACGATGTTAGTAAGTGGCTGATGACTTGTAGGGCAGGGGAGTTTTGTGTCTAAAATCTGACTCGGTTTGCTTTAAACACTGTCCTCCTCAGAATGTGCCACTTTTTATTCTGTATTCCCATGGAGATATCTGCCTAGAGTCCCCTTCCCTCCCTCCTCACAGGTGTGTACCAAGCCTGAGACTCTGTGTAGCCTGGAAGGAGACCTTTATTCACCCTCAATCAAACCCAATGAACCAGAAGATCTCCAACTAAACAGCTCAGAACCCAAGATACACTAAAAGAGTGTAAATGTTCATGCAAAGTCTTTTGTAGGTTATTTCTGCTGTACCCCAGAGTGTATATAAGTACTGACACCTTGGCCAAGAGGACAGTGTCTACCTCCAACCTATGCCTGGTAGGAGTTATGAAAACAAAGCCTTCTCAGTTCCAAAATCCCCTACCCTGTAGGCCTTAGTTCAACTAAACATTCTCAAAACACACCTACCATTCTGCTCCAGAGAGCAGACAATTCAAAACCACCTTTTGCATAATATGCTGAAGCTAGGAAACTTTGCAGGAGGGTAGGAAAGGGTTATGGGGCTCCTTGAAGAGCAAGCAAAGGAAAGGACAACTCTGGGCAAGTGAGTAAGGCTGTCATAAGGAAAAGCAACAACTTCTGCCTTGGTCCTAGCCGCTAGAAAATTTAGAGAGCAGGAGCTGGAAGTTAGCTCCCCTTCTGCTTGCCCTAGCCACAGGTGCTGGGCTTGGGTTTCCTCTGGCTTATCCTCCAGTGCCATGGCTTAATCACAGGGCAGGGAATGTTGCAAAATATCTATTCTGCTTCCTGTACCCCTAAATTCCTCACTTGGACATTTAAACAGGAGGAGGATTGAAGGATTTAAGTCATAGAGATATGCAAACCTCAGCTCTGGGCAAGGTCTTTCTGCCTGTGAGAAATGTAATGCCTTGCACACACTGCAGATGACCTGGCTAATGTTTTCCCATGAATCCTGTTTCTCGGGACATTTTATCATGAAGCCCAGGTTCCTACCTTAGGTTTAACCCAGAGCTACTGTTTCATGCTCTCTCTATGCCTTCAATACACCTTGATGAGTGCTGAGCTGAACAGCAGCTGTGCACAGAGCACGGGGGCAGCAGCTACAACTGTTATAAAAGGGTAGCTCAGGTGAGCGGCCGATGGCAAAGAGCAGCAGAGCATCTTTGAACTACAGCTGGAGCCTGAAGGAAAGGCAGACCCAGACTGGAAACAAAACCTGCAGTGGTGAACACACCACAGGAAAAGAACCTGCAAGATCTAATTAAGGCTTAGAGGCCACAGAGAAATTTGAAGGAAGAATGGGCATCTGGGGACAGGGCGTGTTGAAAAGAAAGAAGATCAAGGAAGTCATCAATTATCAGGAAGAAGCCTTGGCTCATTAGATCAGTTGCAACTGTAGAATTTAAACATTTCTCTCCATCGCAAAAACAGTGTGGAAAACAGATCAGAGAGCCTAATATTTTGGCAGCACCTGCTGTCCTCTGAAGAGGCAGATGCTGCCGAAATATCAGCCTCTTATCCTCTTTCTTTTGTTATTCTGATGGAATGAATTAAACCTGGGATTTAACACAGGGTGCCTGTGCCAGGGTTCTCTGATGACCATTTCATGCAGCCTGGGGTTGCAATTGCATTTAATGCCAAACTCCTTATTGCATAACCTGGCGAATGTCCTTTCCTTCCCCAGCTGAGCTAAAGAGTGTGTATGGACAACACTTCTGAAGTTCAAAGTTGACACGAGCAAAAGAGATTGGCAAAATGTACAGAACTGGCAGCAAACAACATTTTTACCCCAAACCCTCCCCAACAGAGCGTGTGGTGCGTTCAGGATCTGCAGTCAGTGTGAGCATGGATGAGCCTCTTTCTTTGGGGATGTGTCCTTGTATGACTGACCTGAGGCTGCACAAGGAGCCCAGTCAGGGCTGCTGCTGGACAGAGGTTCCCCTGACTGCCTGAGCTGAGCTCCTCCTTCTGTGCTTGCTTCCCAGGCTTGAAAAGGATGTTGAAAATATAACTTTTCAAAGTAATCTAACTGCTGAAAGCTTGAGTTAGAATCTTCTCAAGTCCATGTCTTTAAACATTTAATATCAGGTTTTGTTTACATGATGTACAGCAACAGAGACTTTTTTTTTTCTCCTGCAACTGGGGACTCAGCTGGAGTAGGTGAACAGGCTATAGTGAAATATTTAACCTAAAATACTGCTTTCTGTTGAGCTGAGCTACACCCCCAGAATGGCCTTTTATGCAATCCAGAAATTTCCTGATGTTTGAATTTGCCATGAAAGAACCTGGAAGGGGGGTTACAGGGAGCAGGGGTGGGCGCACTGAAATTAAGAAAAAGAAAAAAAAATCATTATTTTCTGTTGTTCTGAAAAGAATAAGATATTCCTTGTCCTTTTTAGGTGCAAAAGAAATCCCACATACTTAATCTGAGACACTGTGGTATCACTTGAAACAGTGGATACTGAAGAAGATGTAATATTTGCAGTAGGCTGTGAAATAAATAGGCATTTGAAACTGTGTTAGGATGTGAATTTCCAAAGTGCCTTGAGGGATGTAATTTTTGCATTATGTGAACAGTTTGGATGAGAAGACCATGCAGTGAAGCTGAACAGCTGTATCCTGCCCACACATTGTGAAGTGAGGGAGAGGCTGGGAGCCCGAGGGAATCCTTATAAGACACCGTGTCCCTGAAGTTTTTCAACAAAGAAGTTGTGCAGAGTTGTGCTGTCTAGAAATGAGCTTGTGGGACTGTTCCCCCCCCCTGCACCACACAGTGTAGCATAAACATCAGCTTCTGTCTACATGCATTTGTTTATTTATTTTGATGTAAAATACCGCCTGTTGCTTTGAAGTGCTGGGAGTGATGGGTGTCACACCTATTTCATATCCAGCTTGGGTTTTACTGCTAAAGGTGTGACACCAGGCCAGGAGGCAGCAACAGGTTGCTGGAGCTGTGCAGTGGCACCGGATCCCTCCAGTCCCTCCTTAGGTGAGCTGAGGGGCTGGTGGGGGCCAGCTCCCTGAGCCCCACTCTATCAAACTCTACTGACTTTTCTTCTTAGTGGAGAGTGTAGGAAACCTCATGAAAAGGGAAGCAAAGTTTTAGCAATCCTGGCACTTCTTAAGGCTTGGGATAGATTTGTCACTGTGCATCTGGCAGCTGATTTGGGTTTAAGACTCTGAGCAGACCACAGTGCACTCCTTGTGGGCTGTTTGTGTAACTGGAGGATCATTTTTAAACTAGGTGATAGATAAGCTTCCTGTCATTTGCAAAGGCTACTTCTCTGTGGAAGAAACAACCACAACAACACAAACAACAAAAGACAAGATTCTCTGAATTATTTAGAATTGCCAAAGGTGTTGAGATAGGAGCTAATTAAAAAAAAAGCCTATCTGCGATGCAATGCCATAAAAGAATAATAAAATTCAAATCTCATTTGTTCCACTTCATGTTTCTTGTATGCATAAACCTCTATAAAAGGCAGCATCTGTGTTCACATTGTATGCTGAAAAGATATCACACAATGACTAATTCAATTGACATTTTTAACTGTTCATTGTACCATATATTTCCATTTACTAGATTCTTTAAGTCCTTTTAAGTGCATCATGTATGGAACAGGATAAAATAAGATAGAGCCATTTACTTCCATAATGAGATTGGTGGTGGGAAATGACAGAGCATTGAGTTGTCAATTTGAGCACCAGCCATACTTGCAGGATTTAAAATAGTATTCGAAGCTTTTCCACCAGTCAGTGATTGTACTTATGTTGTGTTAGTTATGTGGATTTGTGTTGCAGAGGAAAGCATGATGGAGTATTATCTCATTTGAACCAACAATTTAGAGATCACTCATCTGTTATGATTTGAAATGAGATATAACATCAACAATGCCCACAACAAATAATAACATATTTAGCGTCGGTGACAATCCCGAGGTTTTCTTTTAATTTTCAGCTGGAGGTGCTCAAGGGTGGTTTTAATATGCCAAGATGCTTATCTGGTTCAAATAAGAGTTCTGGGTTCTTTTTTTACTATTGGTGGTTTTTGGTGGTGGTTTTTTGGGGTTTGTTGTTTGTTTGGGGTCTTTTTCATGCTTATAGCTACAAGGCAATCTTTTCTTCTGACTGTTGTTACACATGGCAAATTCACAATGAAATCAATAGGAATGATTGGTTTTTAGATCCACTGCAGGACTGGCTACAAGCATACAAATGAAGCTGGAGAACAAAGTCACTTGAGCTCTCTTACAGGGGCGAGATGCAAACACATAAGGCTCAGAAGTGTCCTCACTGCCTCCTTTGCTCTTTCTCTGCTGCCCCAAGGCAAAAGGAGGAAAAGCTTCAGCAGTACCTGCAGCTCAGGGCCAGCTCAGGTTTTGCAGCCCAGTGTGCCAGCATGGAACAACAAGTTTTCAAAGAAACCTTTTGTCACCCTTGGAAGAAGAGGAGGCTTTATAGTAAATGCAGTGACTTTATGGGGGGGGGAAAAAAAAAAAAAAAGCTGAAACATCTCTTGTGGTGAAAATAAAAGTGATTCTTTTTGGGTTTACACTTACTTTTTTCCTCACTTATTAATGAGGGCATCTTTCCCAGCCACTGCGTCTTTAAAAGTCTTTTTCTATTCTCCCTAAACAGGGGCAGGTTTACAAAACAAACAAGCAACCCAGAAAGTAAATCTGAAAGATGCTCACACTCCTCTGCTTAAGCCTGAGGCGAACAGCGTAAGTTTGGTGCGGAAATAAGGATACCCGGAGCGTCTCTGCAGTGGTGGGGAGGTGCTGGAGCACAGGGCAGGGAAGAGCTCGTGTCCTGTCTGAGGACAGCGGACAGCTTCCTACAGCACTGCCTTCGGGAGAGCTTAACTCGCTCCCTGCTCCTGCCAGGAGCCGCAGGTTGCAGCCAGAGCACCCAGCTACCCTGTCGCGCTGGTTTATAGTGTGCCTGCTCCCAGGAGCTGCGGGAAGAGCCAGCCCAGCTGCTCTCCGGCCCCACCGCCGGCCCCTTGGAGAGGTCAGTGGGAGAAGAGTTGCGTGGTCTGCAAGGGACAATGGCAGCAGCTGGCCCGGGGCGCTTGCGGGCTCTGCTCCGCAGCAGCGCATCCCAAAACCGGCCTGGAGCCGGGGGGAACAGAGCAGAGAACAGAACCCTGCGCCCTGGCAGAGGGAGCTGAGGCGAGGTGCTGTGTACCCACAGCAAAGCACGGCTGCTGCCTGCCAGGGAAGGTGACCCCTCTGATCCTCGTCACATCGGGGTCAGGACAGCCCCGCAGAGCTGACCTCGCTGCTTCAGGATCTCGTCATAAAACAACATCGTGTGTCCAAGCAAACTCTGCTCACCTCTGTTAGGGATTTGGTTTGGCAGAGCTGTGACTGTCTCTGCTTTTTCTTAAGGACTTCGGGAATGACCTTACACTTTGCTGTCTGCCCGGCAGAACAGGTCTCTGCATCTGTTACTGAACCTGAATCATATTAGACCTGGTCTAGGTGATCCATATAGCCTTTTCTGGCCCTAGAATCTGTGAAATGTATTAATCTCTGCTAGATGAAATAACATTTTCTGGACTAATATATTAATGACTCTTCCTTTAAATATTTTAATACCTAAAACTGGCAGTCTCTGTCACTTTCATTTCATCTTTCCCAGAATAAAAAAAAGTATATATTCAATCTACACAGAAAACCACCCTTAGGAATTTTTCTCTCTCCCTCTTTTTCCTTCACCCTCCTGGGACTCACCAGCTCAGCTGGCCATGATTTTTGATAGCTGTTGGATTCTATTAGCTGGCACTGCAGGCCTTTGAACCTCTGTGTGCATAAACTAGCTTCTCAGCCACTTAGCTTATCATGATTATTTCTGGGAGAAGGTGAATCGCTCCTTCTCAAAGATGCAGCTGTTGGCCGAAGCATATTCCATTAAATTTACTTAGCACTAAGCCATTACTACTGTTCTTGGCAAGCCTCTTTCCTTCTAAATCAATTATATTTGTCTTGTACAGTGAAACCATGAGGAATGAACAAGCACATTTGCAATCCCCACCGCCAGTGAAACCACCACAAGGTAAACACACATAAATGTACACAAACACACACAGGCACACACACACTGCTTCTTGCCAAAACAAAGGAAGCTGATCTTGAGTTGAATATAAAATCAGACTGAAAACAGTTTTAGCTTCATTAATTCTAGCCTCTTGCTTACTGGGATTTGCTAATCTCTGTCAGACCTAGATGCAGATGATCTGAAGATACTGGAAAAGCTAAACTCATGTTTCCAAAGTCCAGAAATAAGCTGGAAATAAAGACCATGTTGTCTGAAAACTTGTTTTCGTTGTGTTTCCAGTTTAGTTTTAGCAGTGCTTAGAGAGCTGAATGACAGCCCAGGAATAAAGAGCCCACATTTTGGGATGCCTTTTTGATCTTCCCACTGTTGCAAGTGATACACTTTGGCATCCCAGCCCAAGCTGATCAGAGGACAACAAGCAATTCTTGAGGTTTTGAAACCTGCTTTCTTTCCACATTAGAGCAAAGAAAAATAAAATAGAGGTGAGTTGGAGGAGGGCTGTGGATATGTCAGAGTGATCTGAAAGGATCAGATGAAGGAAGGAAAGTGGGTGGGAGGGAAGAGCACCTGGACCATGTTCTGCCCTACTAAGAGCAGGTGGCCCCACATTTGGTCCTGGACGAGGAACCCACACCCTGGCCTGCTGACAAGCACCCAGTCCACTCTGGATTTGACCACTTTCCAAGGGATGCTTTGGTGGTAACTTTTCACCAGACATGATTACAGTTCCCGCAGTGCTTGATGGATACCACTATAAAACTTTCCGAGCTTGCTACCTTTGGGGTTTTTTTCCCTTTCTTCCTGTGTAATCCACCCTTCTGCTGTCCTGAGTGATACACTGTCAGGCAGAGCTCAGAGGTGATTTTTTTCAGAAGCCATTACAATGACACACCACTTACCAGAGGACGACAAGCACTTTTATCTCACTCTTGTTCTTGGAACCATGGTGCTTCTCTTTTTTCCCCCTTTAGTCAATCATAACTATCCATTGTGTACACTGAAGCAGGATTCCAGATCTTCTCAAGTTTTATGCTCATGCTAGGAGCTAACACACAGTTATACTCTGTTTATATATGTAATAAATGCTTTTTTTTTATGTTACATGAAATTACTTCAAATTACTTGTTACAGATTGCTTCAGCAGGGCTGGTTAAATATTGCTCTTCCTTCCAAGTTATAATTCTTCTTCTGGTGGCCCAGCTGTGACTAAATGCTGCAGGTTCTGATTCCCTTAGACAGGAGAGAGCTTTGAACTCAGGTCCTCTACTTTGCATTTAGCTGGTGTTTTAATCTGAAAGATAGAGAACAAGAGGAGGATGGTACTCCCTTCTGGTCCCCACAGATAAATCCCTCTACCCCTGACAGCATACTGCCTTTTGTAGTCCTCTTTCTTCTTTGTCATCTGAACCTCCACATCTATTCTGGGAGGAGGTCTAAGATGGTAAATGGGAAGTGGGCAGGTGACTAAAATCTTAAACTGTTCCTTGTTTGCCACTATATGTATTTTTTTTTTTTGGTCCAGTTCTCCATCCATAGCATACCAGCCTGGGCTGGGGGAGAAGAGGGACTGGTGGAAGACTCTGTCTGGGAAGCTGCATTTACCCTTTTCAGGAAATGAAACAAAAAAATAAGACCAGGAGGGTCTCATTGGCGTGTACCTGATTGTAACCTGCAAGCACAATGGGGCTGAATGATTTCAAATCCAGTTACATGCCTTCCCAGCAATCTAGAAGACTGAAGAAAATATTATTAGTTACGAACAGAAATAGCAGCAGGCAGATTATCTTTAGACAAACAATGATTTCATGCTTTGTTGAAGCGAAAGAGAGGAAAAAAAGAAGTGAAAGCAGGAGGGGGGAGAATAAAAATGCCAAGTTAAGACTGAGGAAATGCTATGAATTAACAAAATATTGATCAAAAGCATTAGTTACTGGCAGACTTGAGCAAGCCACTGCTACTTAGATGCTAGAAAACTGTATTTTAGGGAGCTGCATGACAGCTACGCTTTTCCAGATGTCAGGGAGTTCCCATGCCTGATATTTCTGCAGAGCCACAGGGGTGACCCAACACCGTCACTAATTTTTTTTGTCTTTCATCACCAGTATCTGGTGGCAGATAGAGCAGGGTTTTACTGGAGCTGCCCCATGAGCTGGTGTGGTGTGAGCCCCACATCCCAGGAAGGAAAAGCCCCCAGCACCAAGCTGGTGCTCTCCTCTTGACAGGAGCCAACCAAGAGTCAGACTTGGCACAAACATCAGCCGTTTTCTGCCACACCTTGGCCTTGGGCTCAGGGGAGTTTGGGTCTGGCAGCTCGCCAAGAGGGAACGGGATGGCTGAGAAACACTTTGGAAAGCTGAAAGTTAAAACCTGACAGTGAAAGTCCTGTTATTCTTGCCTGACTTGTGGTTTGTAAATGGCTCAATGTCCCATCAAGCCCTTTTCACTCTGGCTCAAAATAGCACAGTCAAGTCTGCTAATAGTTTCGATAGCAACAATTTTCAAAGCCTCAGCCACAAAACAATCTGAGGGCCTGATCCAGAGATAATTGAACTGTTTCCCTGAATTGAATCTGAGGCTAAAATGGCAGAGCCAGAAAGGGAAAAATAAACTCTACAGAAGCAAATAAAAATATATTTGAAAATGAATTCTGGAGGCAGCTCAGTCGGGCTGTCGTCGTGCATGGCTTTTCCCTGCCTTTGACAGCCTGGCTGCAGGCACTGAGAGCACCAAGGCTGAGCATTATTATGGGATGAGAGGCTTTCTCAAAGCTGCCCCATTTCCTCCTCAGAGGTGAGCACCATCAGCAGCTTTGTGGTCCAGGCACATTCCCACTGCCCTGTTACAGCAACAGGTTCAAGTGAAATGGAGCTGTGCTCAGAGAGCAGAAATCTGTTTTGCACTCCTTGTAAAACTGCTGCCCCTTTGCCTGTCTGCTCGTTAATGGGTTTTTTCTCCTGCCATCAGGAGCAGTGAGCAAACTTTGGGATTGCTGTATAACACACACAGACTACCTGCTTATTTTTCTCACCAGGCTCAGAAAGTTGATTAATTTTAGATGGACTAAGGCTGATTCAAAGCCTGCTGAAATCCGTAATAAATAACTAAAATGAAAATATAATTTCATTTACAACAATGACAAAATGCCCTTTGACATCTGTAGACAGGACAAAATTCCACTTCAAGTACATGGATGCTGAACCACAGTTAATAAGGAAACATATTCCCTAGAAGTTAAAAAGAAACTAAACCAAAAAACATCAAAGCAGGTGAAAAAAGTTTTTGTAAAAATATTAAGCAGATGTCAATTGTTCCTGCATTTTATTTGTAGTCTTTATGCAGGATAATTCTCCTTACTTAGCACAAGAGAAAATCCCAGTGCATTTTACGACCTGGAGAATTAAGTTTGCATGTCGTCAGCCTGGAAGCACCTGATTTTAGAATGCAGTGGAAAACGTTCAACACAGCTGTTACATTTCTGCAGCTGTACTGTGAGACCTCTGAAAGGTCTTTGCTCCCAACATGGAATGGGTCTGCAGTGTTGAAGGAACAGTGTGTGAGCAGGCTGGGGGGTGTGCATGTGAGTGTGTGTGTGGAGGGGACGACACACTTTTGTCCCATTTGCACTTCCATTTATGCAGCAGATGATGAGTCATATTATATAATTACATAGATAGAAAGTTATTTGATGTTTAATTTTGCCTAGACAAATGTTAGTTGCTTCCTAAGCAGTATTTTCTCCCTATCAGTATCTTTCTAATAGCTGTGGATTTTTAATTACTGATAATTAGTATTTACATGGAGCCTTTAGCAAACAATTCCTGAAGTACTTGTAGTAATTACATATGTAAATTGTTATGAAAGAAAAATGTTCACGGCTTGACAAAAGCAAAGCTGGGGAAGTAGGCAGAAAGCAGAGGTCAAGTTTTGATGTTTAAAAATGAGGCAGAGGTAGGACAAAGTTCCATGTTTTTCTACCCTGTCAGATAAAACAGAACCAATCAATCAGGAATTTCTCTGTGACTTTTTTTTTAAATAAGAACAGAAATGAGGAAAAGTTCTGTAGATTCTGATTTATTGATACTGACAGAAAGAGTTGAAAAATATGTATGTGATGCCTTTTCTTAGGTGGCCTCAGCAGTCCCAGAGAAGGGTTGAAGGAAATGTCTTGCTGAGACACTGGGCTCTGCATGGTACTGTCAGAAAGCAGATGGGTTTATAAAACGAGACAGATGAAACAGAACTGAGGAATTTCTGCAGATCCCTTAGTTAAGAGTCCCTGAGCAAAGCTGAGCCCCCAAACTCCTTTCTCAGATTTGAACAGGGCTGCATGTCAGAAATATCAATCACAGACACAGTTCAGATGGATAAAGGGAGATAACAGACTTACAGCACATGTGTGGAAAGAGATACAACCCTCTTTCTGTACTGACTGCATAATATTTGCCTATCACATCTAGCTCTTTCTTTAGCCAGAGCTCTGAGACTCAGACCCACAACAGCGTCTGTGACCCCTAAATCTCTGCATGCCTCTTGGAGCTGTGATTGTTTCTGTTACTGAGCCCTTCTGGGCTCACACAAGTAGGCTAATTTTTTTTCTTGTTAGAAAGGGAAATTAGGTTTCATTACTTATTACAGAGATAAAAGCTTAAGTTTTTTCTCCTTGTGAATGTTTTAGGAACCTGCTGAGCTGATCAGCTCTGTCGTCTGATGAGCGCTCTGCAGTGACATGAAGAGTAGATGAATTAAAGGCTTTGTCTGCTGCTTGTTCTTACTCTCTCTCTTTAACATCCTAAAGGTCCACTAGAGACAAGCAAATAACAGTCCAGCCCAGGTCTCCCCAGCCACATTTGCCTTGTCAACAACTGCCCAGAAGCAAGCCATATGAACCCCCCTAGATCATATATTCCATTAGTATAAATTATTAAAATGAAATATTTTACAAGTGGCTACAGACCAATTCTAAATTAATCCTTTTATTCCATTATGAGGCAATAAACCTTTACATTTCTGAGAGCTCTTGTCAGACATGCTGCTTCACTCAGGAATAAATATATTCAAAGGTTGGGAGGCTCTTCCTTTATCCCACTACATTCATATTAATCAGGCTGGCCAGCATGTAACTCTGCCGATAGCAATCATCAGATGTGTCTTCCCAGAGAAATTTGGTTTACAACTCCACAGGCAGCACAGATCACATTAGGCTCAGGCCCTGGTCTTCTCCAAGGAGGTCGAAGTGTTCTGGCAGAGCAAGCTGGACCCACAGATGAACTGCGCATAACTTCACAGAAAATAATTTGTTGTTGCCTGATTGGTGCCTGTTACATCTGCAGTGGGAGCTGATTAATCCAAAAGGCATGCCAGGTTTTCCAACCCTGTGATCAGAGGCAGGCTAATGTCTCTGGCCAACAGCGTGGCAGATTGAGACTGAGCACCGAGCTAAAGCTTTGCCTCTGGCTTCCCGATGCCATGGGATTATTTTCTTCCATTGTTATACTCGGATGGCCAGTATTGACTGCTGCTGTACAGAACCAGGAAAGTGATGAACCTGCTCTATTCCATTTTATATCTATAGGTGAAACATTTTTCAAACATTTTATGCAAATATTCTTTGCTTTTGGGACACGGAGTAGCAACTCTTATGCAAGCAAGCTCTTCCTAGAGTTAAAACAGGAAGATGTGGATTTAGAAAAAAATTAGAGTGTGTAAATTCTAAATTGGGGGATTTTAAACACATGTTTTCAGTGAAGTCTCATGGTGGGAGCATTGAGCGTGCTGTGTATGTGAATACTTGCTTGGAATGGATCCCAGTGTCAGGGTCCAGACTCATCAGGGGTAAGGGGTCTCCTTCTCAAGTCTTCAAAGCAGTTTTGCAAAATCAAAGGCTTTCAAATTTAAGTAAAGGCATATTATACAGTTGCCCATACAGCTTTAACCTCATGCTCATTTTGAGATGATACATGCTTTCGTTAGGACTATTTTATTCAGAAGAAAAAAATGCAGGAGCGCAGAAATCTGACATTTCCTAATGTTTGAGTGCCATCTAAATTGGTCTTTTTTTGCACAGCTCTAAGTATATGCCACTGTATATAATTATGCCAGCTTTTTTAAGCAATGGGAGACTATCACGGGTAACAATGTGCATATAGTGAGCTGATGAAGCATGGGCTGAAAAATTCTTTTTCTCTGTTGAGTACAAAGGAGGTACAGGAAGACTGGACCATCAGTCTCCCCCTTTTCCTGGACTTTGAATCCTATCATCTGAGGACTGTGGTGAGACATCTTTATAGTTCTACTACAGTGCACACCTAGATGTATCACAGCTTGGATGAAAGGAAGATTTGGGCACCTACCTCCTACTCAGTGGACTGTTAAATTATACTGAGGGTTCCTGAGTCGCCTAGGACTGTAGCCCAAGCCATAACCAAGCCATATCATGTCACCTGGTGGGGTTTTGCTGATGACAGCACAGGTGTGTGTTGAGTACGGTTGTTGCTGGAGTACATCTGCCTGCTTAACCTTCTTCCTGCAGGCTGTGCTGTTCAGTTATTTCCCTCCTACCCACCTTGTGAGCTGCGTGTGTCGGGCAGGGAGAAGAGAGAAGACACCTGGAAGTCTTATTTGCAGACCTGAGACAACAAAGGTATGGAAAGAGAAGACAAGACTTTAAATTTCTTCTTTCCATTTTTTTTCCAGCCCTGGCAGTCAGACCTCACACCGCTTGGTTCTGCCACTGGGCCATGGAATCGCACTTCACCTGAAGCACCGTCTCCTGTTCTCCTGCTCTTTGTCACTGACATCACTACAGACCTTGATGTAGCTTTATCTTTCTGCACCAGGGATCAGTACTGAGCCTTGGGCCAAGATTTCCAAAGCCAGCTAATGATAATGAGTGTCTTAACTTGGTAAAGTGTGGAGGAACAGTAAAGGCAAACTCACCTCAGAAAATGCTGAGTAGAGCATTACCCTTAGAAGATGTGAAGGAGGAGCACCACAAACACCTTGTCAATGTGCATCATGTCATCCTGATGTATAAGAAATTATTTTATTGCTTTAAACAGAATAAATCTATTGGTCATTTTCACCCTTGTCCCAGCAGTTATTTACTGCAGTTTATCAGCTGCTAGTAAAATAAAAGCATATGTAAACACCTAATGCTTGGTGGCTTCTTGTCAGCCTGTCATCCTTGAATGGCTGTTCATCTTACAGCACTTTACCTTTCTGTGGCAAAAAGAAAAAGTTCCTGAACCTGACACCTTAAAAAAACAGCACATGAAAAGATGGAGAACAAGTTCTCCATTCCTCCAAAGTGTGCCTTAGACTCTCATTGACCTAATTTTTAGAGACTTTGATAGGTTTTTAATGTAGCACCTGATGTCAAAAGAGAGTTTATAAAAAGTATTTTCATTAACAAGCTCTTAATTCTATTCCCTTTCAGCAGATCCCTGCTCTTAGGGCTCTCTTCATCATAAATTTTCTCCAGTCAGCCTACTCAGCTTCCAAGCAGTGACAGTATTTCTTTTTCTCAGATTAAAGTATTGATAATCAAATCAGCATTTAGATAATAGAGCCCTTAATGTTCTGAGCAATTTTAGACAGCTGAGGCAAATTTTGCCATCACGAGCCATGATTCCTTACAGTAGCAAACAATACATCTGGGTTTGAATTAAAATGAGGCCTGTCTTTGGTGTGGGGTGGGAATGTAGGCAGCCAGCTAATTGAAATCTCCTCCCATGGAAGGGAAACAAGGGGTTTTTTTAACCAAGAGAATTTCATTTAAAAATAAATAAAAGGAGGGAAAAACTCTGTCTGAGAGGGTGTTGGTTGTACATTCAATCATTTTCCATGAATGGTTTGTCTCTTGTCATATTTACACACAAGTGAAACTCGAATGCATGTCAGCGATTGAAGAGTAGTCAGCAGAGTACTGCACCTCCTTTATACTGAGGCCCATAAATCTCACTATGTGCCATTATTGGTGTAAATGGAACAGATGTATTGATTATTTGCACCTTTGTTCCGACTGGAATATTTACTGCAGTCTGCTGGCTGCTAGCAAAAAATGTATGTGATAAATGAGGGTTAGGGTACCTTTCTATCTAGTAAGTGATTGCTTCTGTGGAAAACAGAAATAACCATCAAAGCAATAAACAGATTATTATGGATGAGTCAAAATTACATTTAACTCATTTTTACTAGCATTATAAGAAACTTCTTGGAGAAGAATTATTCCCCAATAGAACTATTTTATTCCTGATAAGACAGACATTGCCAAATAGTGTTTACTAGGATGTTTTCCTCCTTAAAAACAACCAAAAACAAATTCTGAGCTGGTTGGAAACAGATTTAGTCTATGAGGATTAAGAGGAGCTTAAAATGCATTGAAGTAAATTTACAGCAATTCCTTTTATTAGCAGAAATACCACATATTTTTATATATATATATGTACCTCTGTGTGCATAATTATACATAAAAAATGAAAATTTTATTTCTTTACCCATATGTGTATGCGTATCAATTATCAGGGTGCTTCCTATGTGGTACACTGCATTTACATGACAATTGGAAGCAGAATGACTGCATAGCTGAAGGCTTCCTGACAGCATATGTAAAATTGAACTTGCAACTTTGGGTTGGAGCAGAGGATCTTGCCTCTTCTACCAAGAGATAAATTGGAAAGACGAAGAGGTGAAGCAGTGCTAGAGGGCTAGTGGAGAAACTCTAATGATATTTATCTAAGTGCATTGCTGCTCCTGTGAGTGTTGAGAGAGCAGGGAGAGGAGCAGATGACTATTGCCTCTTTGCTCTTGGAGCAGTGACCCCACAGCTGCTTTGCCACCTCCAGAACTGAGATACCCTCAGATCACTTGGCCTCTTCCTACAACCAGTCCAGGTGCAGGAAGCCAGTCAGTCTTTCATCTGTAGCAACTGTTTCTGGCATTTCCAACTCCTTACCCAGTTTCATGGAGACAAAACATTTAAAACAAATCTGCCATTGCATACATACTTCTTTGCACAATTCTCAACCCCAAATTTATCTTGAATATTCTGAGTGATACCCTCACACCTTCCAGGATCAGGAATAAAACTATAAGCAGAGGAGGTTCCTAACAGTGAAACACAACTGCTTGTACTTGGCCTTGGGAGGATGCAAAAGGTGGTCATGGTCAGAACAGCAAGTGTTGGTTACAAAGAAAGCCTTGCTGTGCTGCAGAAAAGTAGAAATACATAAACTTTACCAAACTAATACCGCAAAATCAAAACTGTTTTTCTAAATGAAGTCATAAACTTGTCAAAGTCTGGTTCTTGGGAAGAGAGAGACTGAGGATACAGGTATTCTCCATCTCCCCTCAGTGAACTGGAACCTACATGTTGCATTCCTGTCTGTGTGCAAGTAAGACAGACAAACCCGGCATATGCCTGGTCACCAGCAGCACCTGTAGTGCTGATATTTTGAGACGGAGATTGGAAAATGACCCAGGTTTATCTGCTCTGAATACTGGATCATAATTCCAACATGGATTTTGAAAGTATCTAAAAGGGAGATGCCAGAGAAAAAGAGGATTAAAATGCACATTGATTTTGTCAAACAGTACCTCATACCAGGCTGGTCAATAACTTTTTCTGTTAGAATAATATTGTAGATCTTTTGAATCAGGGAAGGATATTGGTTGCACCATCATGCGGGAACTATGGTTTAATGAACATGTTGGGGATTCACAGCAAAAGGAAAGAAATAGTAGGACCTGGCTTCCAGGGAGAGAGCAACAGAGAGGGTTAAAGGGGAAGTATAGGGCTGAAGAAGGGTCATTAGCAGAGTTCCTCTAGGATAAGGTCTGGCTCTAATTCTGCTCACTATTTTCATTAATGAGCTTGGCAGGACTATTAGGAAATTAACTAATATCAAACGAACTTACTGATGACAAGGTGCTGGGAGGCACTCTTAGTGGAGAGAAGGAGTGAACTGGCACACAGAAAATGGACTGACCTCAGAATTGCATTCAAGGGCTTGAAATCATGCAAGGTCATGCATAAGGGATCAGTGTTTCTGCTGCACATTAGGAGTTTGTAATTTGGAAGTGACTGTGGGGCATAAAAGAAGACTGCAGAATATTACTATAATGCTGCAGTAGGGTGCTCAAATTCACTCTTAAGGGCAGAAGTGTTTCTAACAGTGAGAGGGAAGCACAAGCAGAGCTGTGCAAAGCCCTTGTGCATTGTATGGCCACCATAAGAAGAGATGATTTCTGACTGCTATAGGGACAGGGAAGGGCAGACAGCAGAGCTGGGAAAAGCAGCATCTACTTCATAAGGAGAGACCAAAACACCTGGATTGTTTTACTGACACAAAGAATAATGGTGGCTGGTTTGCAGATGCATTTATGGGTTCAGCCTGAGGAGGGAAAACTTCTTTTTAAGGTGAAGGAGCTTCTTGGTATAAGCCACATGAGAACACACTTTGGGACCAGTACACAGTATCTGGCCAACTCAGCAAACAGATTCTGAAAGAGCTTCTTGATTAAAGACAGAGAGAAAACCTAAGGTTTTCAAAGGGTCACATGATGTGGGTATGTGGGGACTGCATCCCTGAGGACCCTTTCAGTCTGGTGTGCCTCTCTTTCTGTGCTCTGCCAGGCCTGTGTATAAAAAAAAAATGCATTGCTTTCCAGGAGTCATCCTTCTGGAATATTTATATTTAATGCCACAAATCTAGAAAATACTTGCCTTGGAAATTAGTTTAAGCAAAGAACTGGGTCAGCTTCTAAGTTTTTCATCAAAAAGATGGTCCTGAAATATGAGTCTTGGAAACACATCCTGGACAGAGCAAGGAAGAGCACCTGTGTCAGCTGTATTGTGCCTTTTCTCCCAGCTCCTGTCATGTTCAGATTGCTAGCAGAAGCAATGAACACGGGCTTCCTGAGTTAAATCTAATCCCTCTTCTCTGTTAAGAGAGAATGGTATACCAGCTTTGAAACTCTTCTAACTACTCCGAAGATCAGCCCTTTTGTTTTAAGCTGTCTTAAAATAGGGGAATTCTGTTGAAAGCACTTAATCTTTCCCCATGGAAGGCTGTTAAAATGGGATCTATGGACTTTATGAGAAGTTGAAGTTATTTGTTTGCAGTTGTGTGCACATCAGAGGTCAAATAAAAGGGATTCTTTCCACTGCCTCATGACTGTAAACTCTCTGAACATTGGCATCTACTTTGGTTCTCTAGCAGTAGTAGCTATGAATATTGCAATGTCTCTTTTTAGACATACATTGATGGGTTAACTTGGCTCAGTAAAAGGTAAAGACTACATGCCAGTATATATCTTTGGTGTAGTGTCCAGGAATAAAACCAGAAAAGTGCCAGACGCACAAAGAAATGCCAGGATGCTGCTAGTACCACTTGTCCAAAGCAAATCAACTGTTAAGAACTGAGATAAAAACAGGCCCAAAAAGTAATAGAAATGTTATCTATTCCCTACCAGCCAGAAATCCCAATGTGAATGAGCTAACAATGTGAGAAATGTAAATCATGCTATCAGTCACATTTAGGAGTTATTATGATCCTCTTTCTGTCACTGTACAGACAGCCAAGTTCTGACAGCTCTGGCTAGTGAGCAGACTGCATCACTCATCATAATTATACACCACCCCTCAGTAAACAGAGAGATATGCTATAGGCGAGGCTGGTAGCACAAGCCTATTAGTGCTGCCTGGCACTTCCTCTTGTTAGAGCCTGCATTTGGATACTCACAACTTTGCCAGTGTTTAATCTTTCCTAGTGAAAATTCCCAGGCCCCAAGTTTCACACACAGGAAGTGTGGGGAAAAAAAAAAAAGGCAGCTCAGTTTAGAGCAGTTGAGCTTCCCCACTTACACTGAGGCCAGAGCTCTGCAGAGGGCCAGGTGAGGGAGTGATGAGGTTGTGAGCAGAGATGAAGGATCGAGGTCTGTGCCACAGTGTGCTGTGCTCCCTACTGCTGTCCCTGTCCCCTCACCTTTGTGCTATGCAGAAGGACTGTCAGTAGGGTGAGTAGCTTCATGGTTAAACACAGCTTTGAGATCCCAAGATGTAGGAGAATGTAGGGAAGGAGAGAATAACTAGGCTTAGAGGGGAGGGGGTGTCTAGTTTTAGCACTCCTCATGGCCAGGAGTGAGCCACGGCAGAGTCAGAGTAATTCAGACATGGTGGGGAGAGCTGGGTGGTTGTGCAGCCTCTCCTTACCCACCAGCAGGAGCCCAGCCTGAGCATGGTGACTGAAATTATCAGAAAAGAGTTTGCTCTCGTGATTCAGGAAGCTCTTCTGTCAGCTTGTGTTAAAAAGACCAGAGACTTCCAGTTAGAGCTCAAAGCAAACCAAACGAGTGAAAACTCAGAGATCTGCAAGCTGTTAGAAGTGTGCCCTGCATTTAATGCTTTCTTTGCTCTTCTTATTCCAATCCTGAGCACTACTGTTCTATCATAATAAATGTTTGAATGATACTATAAATATTGATCTGGAAGGAAGCTGATAAAAATGAAGCATTGTTATGAGCATGAGGGGGTTTCAGGGTGAAATGTATTGACTGATGTTCTTCACAGATTCAAATTACTGATATTCACTGGTTAGTTTTCAGGGGTTTGTAATCATATCTTTGGAGCACAACAAATCAATTGGATGCATAAAAGACTTCTAGGGGTAAAAATCACAAGGATACATTTGAACAAAGCACGTAAGCCCATGTAGAATTTTTCAGAATCAGAGCTACATTTAGGAGAGACAATAACACTGCATATCTGATCTCTGGACCATTGTGTCTCTGTGAGGAAAACTAGCTATGCTTTAACTTTATCTGACCAAGTGCTCAGTAAGATACACCCTGAAAAGGGAGAAAAGTTTTATGGCCAGAGAGCAAACAAAAAAGAGAAGCAAGAGTTTGAAGGAAAATTTGGAAGAAAAGAGGAGGAAAGGGATGATAATATGTAGTGCTGGGAAAGATGGAAATAACTGAGAATGGGCCTGACCCAAACTCCTTGAGCACTTTCCTCAGAATTTATACTGAAAAAAACCAAAATAATTCCATACGGCTGTCTCCAGCTCTCCTGACTGATCATTTGTACAAAGAAAACAGGCATTAATTTGCTATTTCTATCAGCAGCAAATTGCAGACTCAGTGCCTGAAAATGAAAAATCATGGCTACAAAAAGCAAGATTGTGCTCAGCTGAAAATCATTGCGATAATGAATGCACTTTAACTCATCTGTTATATCCTCTGGCTAAGAAAAATATAACTTACAATAAGTAGAATGTTCAATTGGGCCCACTCCTGTGACTTTCAAACACCTCGACCATCTACTTAAAGGCATATAGTCCACATTAAAAAGACCCACTTCTCAAGACTTTTTGCTGAATGGTATCTGTGTATCTGGCAGTTGCCATCAGTGTGTGTCCTTTGGTGTGGAGTATGTAGGAGTAGTGTAAATTAACTACTTGGTCCTTTCTGATTTTGAGTATTGTGTAGACATTATCTTGGATGGGAGAGACTCTGGAATTTCCCTGAGGCCAGGTTTTTATCAGTTTCATTGCTGAGTAAAAATACTATTTCACAATAAGAAAATGACTTCTGGACTTCAGGCTTACATCACAGTTCTGACAAATTGCAAGGACTGTGACAGGGCTGGATTTTTATTTGGGAGATATGACAGCTGCAATATTAACTCGGTTTTACCATTATCCTCTAATTGTGGGAGAACAATGTAAAAGGAATCCTGCCTCAGTACACAAATATAGTACATCCAAGCTGTATGCAAAGAACAGTCCCTGCCCCAAGTTTAAGTAAGCAAACCCGGTGCCAAGTAGGAAAAAGGGGTGTTGCTTACCGAAAAAAAAACCCCCAGTGTTTCCCTAAATGGTTGTGAATCCTCCAGCAGATATTTCCAGGCTGTGAGGGGCAGCCTGGATAGATGTGTGTGTCTGGGCAGGCTGTCTGTATTCACCATGCANTTGAAAGGCCGTCAAAGGTACACCCTGGGTAGCCAGAGGCTGCATCCAAGAGCGACCCCAAGACGGATGATGAGTCACAAGTTCTTCGCACTTTTATAGGTTTGGTACATTTTTATATCAGGGTTAATTCACCAATTAGAGCTTCAGTTAATGATGCAGTTTCTTCAATTTCTCCACCTCTCTAGGGGCTCTAGTTTACAACTTTGGGCCTAGGACAATCTGAGCATCCTTGAATAGCAAGCTCGGAGAGGCGTTGTTGTGTCTATCTGGCAGAAGAGAACAGCAGCTAGCAAGCTACAAGAAACTTCAGAGTTACACACTAGGCAATACAGGATTTGAAAAATATAAAAGTTAAAACCTAAGGCATCCCTAGGAATCCTGTCCTGTTTTTGCCCTGGTCCCCTGCCAGCAAAGCATCAAAACATCTTCAACATTATGGATATTTTAGGAAGTGCATTATTTATATTTTATGATTTTTAATTAAATTTCAGCTAAAGCAGATAAAACATTTTTTATTCTAGAAATTTTTGGGAAAAATTATTAAAGAACATCTCTTCTTATTATCGGAAAGACTCAGTCCCTTCTTCCAGCATCCTTCCCTTACTTTTTTATCTGGAAAGAGAACACCAACTTACCAGCTTGTTGATAAAGGTAACTTGGACAATATGTTGTCAGCATGTATGTAGCTTTATTTTTATCCGTGCATCTCCGGGGCAGGTCAGCACAGATTAGTTTCCTACAGCAGCCTGGAGAGATCCACGTTAATTGGATCATTCATGCAATTGGTTCTTCTCTCTTGACAAAGCTCTCTCTGAATACATCAATGGCAGTCATGGAGGGCAAAGGTAAAGAATCTATGAGGTGTGACATATATTGATGGATGTCCCAGAAATCTCCAATGATCGCATTTGAAAGCATGTTTTCACCCAACACAATGCTTATAATTCACACAGCTTGTTTCCTGCTAAAATAATAATAATTTAAAGTATAAATAATATTATAGTATCTGCAACAAGAACAAAAAGTAAAAAAAAATTTAAAAAAGGAGAAAAGTTTGTGAATACAGTTGATGAAAGGAGTAATCAGAATAAATTGGCAATGTTATAAAATCCTCATTTTTTGGGATTTTTAAAACTAGATTAGTTAAATTATAAAACTCTTCCTGTTGGAAATGTGTCTGTCCTAGTAGAGAGACACATTGCTTGACCTAAGAGGCTGTTTTGATCTCTATCTTCCACAGTTCTACAAAAATAGCATAACTCATTTGTATCTCGTCTCTTCCTGACTAGTGTATCTGCTTTCCTTCAGCCACAGGAAGCCTAAGTCAGGTGGTTTTCCTAACTTTTTAATTAACTATCATGGATCTTGGAAGCAAACCAACTCTAGCTGATATGAAAGGTAGAAACTATGGCAAGGAAAAGATTAGCTATTTAAATGACAATAGAGAATGACAAAGAGGGATGCTGACAGTCCTATGACTTGATTAAGATGGAGCTTTTCATTAATTTTTGTGGAGCAGCTCTAATTGTAACAAAAACTATATTCAGCACTTTTCCATCATTTTAATTCCATTTCAAGTGAATTTAATTTAATTTACCCAGTGACTAATTTTTTGCCTTAAACACATTAATGAGTAGTCCAGTTTTTCGAAGGGAAAAGGGGCTCCACCCCCTGAGACACAGACTGACATTCATTTGTATGTTTGAAAGCCTCTGCACATACTTTCCATGTATAATTCCATTTTTTTCTGTACATTAACTTCTAAAAGCCCTGGCTGCCTGTTTAGCTCAAAATTATTAGAAATTGTTATAATACCAATTTTTGTATTATCACTTGCTACTGGTGCTCATTGTTTCCCCAGCCAAGCCTTGCAGAAATAACAGCAACTACCAAATTCTCCACAGTACTTAAGAAAATCTGTCAGACAATGTCACATGCTTAAATTGCTTTATGAAGTGCCAGCATGAACCTTGTTAGTAATTAAACTTGAACAGCTAAGTTAAATTTGTAGAAATTCAGACCTCTATTTGTAGGAGTTCAGAGTTACCTCAGCATAATAAAACTTTGTGTAAAAGTCTCTCTGAGGGATTGTGGCCATTTGTTTGGAGTTGAAGACTCCTGAGATTGGTCTCTAAGCTAAACCTTATTTTGAAGGAAGAAGCATGCTTTCTCGCTGCACTATCCCTGCAAAATGTAACAAATTTACAGAAAGTCAAGACTTTGGCTGGCAAAAGATGCATGTTCTTTGACAGCTTCCTTTGGTAACCTGCCCCATCTGATTTTCTGCATCTGAATACAAAATACTGAAGAGGAGAACCCCTTTCCCCATTCCAGCAGTAACAGACCTCTGATTTTTTTTCATGTTATGCAGAATACCTCAGTAGGGCTCTACTTCTCTAATGCTTCCTGTGATAGTGGAAGAACATAAAGACAGAACGTGTTCTGCTGTTGTAATTTCAGTGCATATGAATCATCTCATTTTCACTTGTAGTGAAGAATCTGTCCAGAGTTTTATATTAGTAGGCAATGTGAGTGTTGGCTAGAGAAGAGTTTCCCAGGTAAGTATGTTCTCTCTATATTTGGATGATTTTCCATAGGAAAATTAAAATATCTTCAGTTTTTCAGCATAATGTTTTTCAAGTATTCTTTCATAGAGTATTGACCTAAAAATCGGTTGCCACAAATACCTGATAATGAGAGTTTGAACTGTTTGTTCTGATAGGTCACATAATTTGTATCATATTGATTCCATATGTGTATTGGAGGAGCACATGCAAGGAAAATAATTTTAATGAGCAAAGGCCCCAAAGCTCTGAGGAAGGATAGGAAGTAAAACAGGGCTTGGGAATGGTACCTCACTTTCTATGTTTTCCTTTTTAGTTTGTGCAACAGGAAATAAAAATCAGGTGACGTAAAGACTTACTGGCTGACAAGCATGGACATGGAATTTGAATCCCTTATATTCCCTTATGTAAAATATATATATATATTATATTCCCTCATATCACTGCATATAGCAAGTAATCACATATGCATGAGCAGCTATAATTTGCTATGTACGGGCTTGTCATGGTCTGGACTTTGCTGAAGAATCCTAGAAACCATAGTATGAAGAGATGCTCATTGTCATGGTTCCCTTCACCAAAAATGTACTGAGATCATTACGGCATTCTGAGGGCTGCAGGTTTCTTTCATCTCTGCGGACACAAACTCTTTGTGCTGGTTTCTCTGCGAGGGAGCCCAGTCAGCCTCTTGTTTGGCTCATTTCCTCACTCCATTCGGGATAGGAGCAACTTTCCAGTCCATGTAGTGCTTTTCCAGGACCAGACCCACAGTCACAATGCAGCAGAAAATTTGGGTGAATGTTGGTTAGGTCCACCTTGTGAGAAGAGGAGCAAGCTGGGGTTCAGCACAGTGAACTCCTAGAACCAAGCACTTTTAGCCCACATGTGGTTTGGTAGTCACAGCATCTATGGGAGTTTAGGGGGCATCAACAGTGGGCTGGGATCCCCACTTTAAAGCCTTCCCAAACCCCAGGAAGGGGTTGAAAGGTATTGCCCCTGCTAAGGACATTCGTGCCCCATAGCTGCAGGAGCTGGAGTAGTCTCCTTACAAAGCTGTGGGGGTTTGCAGCACAGAAAGCAGCGTCCCTGGCACTGACAGCAGCCTTGCATCTGCTGGGTAATACCTCTCATTTGCAGTGTCGACCCTCTCTGTGAGGGTGACTGTGTGAGCAGAGCTGTGACAATGCCGTGCCTGAAGAAAGCAGCCAAGACAGAGAAATTACCCATTAAAACTGAGCAAATTCCCAGACAAATGGGAATGGGCTTGTTCCAGGAGTAATTTCCAGGTGCTTCTTCTCTTTCCTCAGAAATTTTGAAATGGTCATTTTGGTCAGGCAAAGAGTGGAAAAAATAAACTGATAACACACTGGACAGTCCTTTCCTGTTAAGAGAATGCACTGTCAGTTTTTGGCTGCTCTTTTCCTCATCCTCTTAAAGCTGCAAATTGCACCTCATTTTACAATCTGTGCTGTGATGTGAAAGAGATATTAGACATTGTTGCTCAGAAAAGGTTGGGGTAAAGTGGCTTTGGCCTGTGCTTTTCTGCCTACAGCATTTTAAGTCATCTCAGGAAAAAGCATGGTGGGTATTATTTAGTCTCATTTTCTCAAGGCCACTTAAACACTGTTTTGAAAGGGAGGATGGATGCAACAACACCCAGAATCCTATTTTAAGATGTCCATTAGTACCCTGGAATGTGTGGAGCAAAGAGCGCCTGGATTCCCCGGCAGCCCTGGCTGTGTGAGGCACGGCTCAGCTCCCACCTTGTTGGCTCAGGAGTGCCCCAAATGATTCACTGAACCCAAGGAACGCAGCAGGCAGATTGCAATGCAGCAGCAGGAGCAGGGGTCCCAAATGGCCGTGCTCAGATTGAGATACTTTTTAGAAATTACAGTAAATGGAAGCTCTCAAGCACTGGATGATGGGGAATGGGGAGGGGACCTGGGTGTGTGTGACACTGACACACCACGAGCTACTTGTTTCTAATATTTTCTGCTGTGTTGAAATCACTTTCTTCTCTAAAGCCACTTGAATGAATTGATTTACTTGTATGAAACAGACCATAATTGCTTACAGCGCATAATGTGCACTCAGATAGGTAAAACAAGCAATATAACCCAATGGGTGCCTTAATGAGATGTCCAAGTCAGGCTTTTGGACACTCAAATTGGCACTTAGGTGCATAAAATTGACATTTACATGTCTAAGTGGCAATTTGGAGCATCCAGATTAGGGATTAAGTTTCCTGTGTTTGAAAACTGAAACCCTGTCTCTTTATTCTTGACATTGTTATCTGCTGGCTGCAGAGCTTCCATCAGCACAAGGAGAGTACTGGGCGATTAAATGAATGAACACATGCAAAGTTGTGCATTATTACAGCAAGGGATGCAATTCCTGTTTGTGTCCTTGACGAGCTGCATGAAGAGAATACACGCTTGTTTTAACGTGAGTATTTTGGGCACCTCCAGTACAAGCTAAATAAAACTAACTGGGGAATGCTGTGACTAAAGTAGAAGGGGAAAAATGGTGCTTGTGTGGGTGTGTCTTCCTACACTGCCTGTATTTAGCAAGTTGAAATGCTGCTTTAGTGCTCAAGTAAAAGCAGTATTGACACAGTCTTGTTCACAGCACTGAAAAATGTGTTTCTCCGAGGAAGCAAAGGACATCTTCTCTTCATTATGGGACTGGTAGATACCATCAGCATTGTTAAGCCCCCTTATTGTACCCAAACAGTAAATTCTCAGTTTTATGGTGTCATGTGAAGATCAGGCTCCATATCCCAATGCAGCTCCTGACCCATCAGTATCATCAGCACCAGGCCAGGGGGTTGTTTGCACTGCCAGGAAGCATAAGAAAGCACAATTGAGATTAGGAATACATTTGACAAGCACGAGAAAGCAAGTGACAGAGTGGCAGGCAGAGGTTCACCCATGGATTAGTGCCCTTAAATTAAACGACAAAATATGCCTGGAATAAAAAGAAATCTCACTGGGAACTTCTCCAAGCTCAAGCCCATATGTTACTGGCTAATCATTTCACACCTTTGTTTGCCAGAGTAATTAGACAAAAGTAAGCAGCACTCTGCTTATTTTTCTTGCTACTGTTCCATAATACCAGCTAAGAAATGGTGGGTTATTTTAAGATTACCCCAAATACAGAGGCCCACTGGAGTAGCTCTTTGATGATCTGGTAATTGGTTTAACTCACCAGTTACAAACAACACAATACTTTTTATTAGGGGTGTTTTGTTTGTTCTTTAACAGGGAGAAAAAAATATATATAACATATATAATTGAATTTATCTCCTGTTACAAATGAAAGAATTTATTTTTGTTGTCTCACATGGGCTGTAAGTCAGTGTAACCCAACTGAATCTACACAAGTGTAAAGCTGGAGCAGAGAATTAAGTCCAAAATGCTCATTGGCAGTTGCACAGAAATTGTCATCCATACTCATGGTATAAGCAGTACTTCTAACCAGTGCCTTCTCACCTACATTAAGCACAGGCATGGATGTAAGCAGAAAGGTAATCTGTTACAGCCTCAGCTTCTCAGCAGAACAGATTAAGTCTGTGGACCAAAATTCACAGAATGATCGTGGGCTGGTACACAAAATGATTGTGGACTGGTCCCTTTCAGAGACTGGATAAGACTTAAATTTTCACTCGTTTTTTTATTTGGGAAGACAGAAAGCTGTTCCTCCTTTACATCAGTATTTGAAATAAAGTACTTGAGAAGTTTGGAAAGGGTACAAAGAATCTACTGGTTTTACTCAAACTACCCACTGTGGAAGCCTAAGATGGACTCAGACATCTCTTAGGATACCCAAGTCCAAGATACTTTTGAGCAGTTCAGATTGGCTTCTGGACTCCAGTTCATTACAGTTGATGGTAAAAAGGAGGGGTTGCAATCACCTCACAGGGATCCCTCCTGATCTGAGTCCAACAACCACATCCTCACTCCTGAAAGGATAGGGTTAAATAAGCAGCCTCCATCCTTTATATATCTGGAGCTCAGACATCACACAAACCCAGACTCTGCTGTTGGTGTCATTGTCTGAATAGTTTAGAAGTTTTCTTCATTTGTGTGCATCTAGTACCAGCTTTCTTCACCAAACAGCAGCATCTGAGTGGATACATGACAGGTCGATGGACACACAGTGGACCAAAAACCAAAATACTCTGCAGACCTGCTCTGGAGAAGGCCAGGCACTTCCTTCCTCAGTGTGGACAGGGAAATAAGCTGAGGTATCTTTAACCACAGAACAACGCCTTGAAGACAGAATTATAAATCAAATATGGAGTAGGCTCCATGGATGGCAATGGCATGCCTGGCTTAGCTGTGGATAAAGTTAGTATTTTGGGCTGGATGCGTAAATGCAAAAAGCAGTTAGCACAGCTACACCCCCAAGGGACTTGTGGGTAGAAAATGAGGGAAAAAATGAACCATGACTGAGACATGATGGGGAAGCTTTGGAGCGGGAGATCTGGCAGCCAAGAACTGACATAGTTCTGCTGTGAGGTCACAGGAGGAAGGATGATGACGTCTGCACATATCAGCCCATCACACCATTTGTATTTTAAACATGGGACGACAAAAAAAAGATGAATAATCAGCAATACCTTGCGTACTTTATTTGTATTGTCTGGAAATCTTAGACAGGAAAACTGACAACACTTCCAGAAAATATTGACCGTATGATTTCTGAAGCTGGAATGCCCCAATTCACAAAAGTCCGTAGCTTATGGCTGTATTTAAAGTCTTGTTCTAGTTATAGTGAAGTTGGTGCATTAGGAATTTGAGCAAGAAGGTGGAATTTGAGCAAGCTGAACATGTGTCAGTTGTTCTGAATCGTGGAAAGAGTCTGCTAGTAAGTTGAAACTGAGTATCTGTTCATTAACATTCAGAAGCAATAACAGTAATGAAAAACTATAACTTACTGAAGAAAAAAAGCAACAATTGCAAAACAAAACATTACTCGATTATCTCATTTGTAAACAATAAATGTCAACAACATCCTAGACCCTTGTCAAAACCTGCTTAGATAATGCAAATGTAGCCTTTATCTTCCCCTGCCCTTTATTAAAACAACTGTATAGACTTTGTTGAGAAACAAGACAATTAAATGTAAATGATGTCATCTCCTGGCATTCATTCACTTTAATGAGTCTAGCCAATCACCCAGTGTAAACAGTAATAGCTGCAAAGCAGTAATATTCAAAATCATATTAGCAGACAACAAAGAGAAAAGGGTGACCTTTGTTTTTAACTAATGGTGCAGCCTCAGCGTGCTGTATGTAAAAGTTCTGATTAAATTTAAACCATCAGTGTTTATTGCAGAAGCCCTAATGAGGTGACCATTTGTGGTGGTAGGTGATGAGTTTAGAGGTGAACAAGTAGCTTGCTCAGAAAGAAGAAAGCCAGGAAGGCAAAACTGCTTCACACTAAATCAGTTCCCCTCATCTCTGTTCCTTCTCCCTGTGATGGATTTGCTCTCTTCCCACTGCCATAAAAGGACATGTTCAATCTTGGGCCATTTTCTGCTGAATACCTACTAACAGTGGAGCTCAGTCCCCCTCCTCTTATCCTCCAACCGCCTCTCCACTCCCAGGCATTGTTATCTCCTTAATGCATTTTCCCGCACATTTCCAGACATTTTTTTCGATTGTGGAAATAAGGTACTGACTTCTCACCTTGCTCTTCTATATTTTACTTTACTCCACAGAGGATAGTGTTCTGAATGTTTTTAACATTTGATGTGGGAGGGATACATGGCTTCTTCTGACACTCAGTAAAGAGTGCATAAGTGTTTAACAGAAATCAGACAAATTCAGCACTTCTACATTTGCCCTACACCTACAAATTTTTAATTTACAAATTAAAAGTCAAAGAGTCTTATGAGTCACTGACAAAAATTAATGTTATTTTTTGTGATTTTTCTCTCTGTGTTTAGTCGATAGTACTCATCTGGTCCTGCCACTTGGTGTGCAGAGCAGCTTCAAAGAGTAAAGAACTAGTAAATCTAGACAGAGGTTTACCACGCAAAAGCACTCACATGTTTTAATAAATCAGTTCCCATACTGAGCACTGAAAAGAAATTTCCCTTTGAGCAGTTTTGCATAACTTTGTAGAGAATATTTCAACAGAAAGGGAAGAATCATTTTCTGAATCCTTAGCTGAAATGGGTGGTCAGCATAATCAGGAAGGAAACCACTGCTAGTAAAGCCAACAAAGTTACAGATTGATTGAGCTGAGGGTTGGACCTCTGGTTTAAGTCAAACTGACTTCAGAATTTGAAGGCGAAAGCTCTTGCTTTGTCTTTTTTTGCCACAGAATAGTTTGATATACTGCTTTGTGGTGACATCAAACTCCATCCACACAGTGGGGGCACTGAAAATAAAGTGGGAGTTTGATGGCAGTTTATTCTCATGCACATGTGCACACTAACCCACATTAGCTGACACCCTGAGATATTTAAGTGATTTTGCTTGGGACTGGAATTAGGGGAATAACAGGTCAGGAAAATTTAGGATCACAGAAATTAAGTGCTCTGTTGTGATCCAGACTTCAGTATGGCCTTAGATATCTTAATTTACCATTCCTGGGCTTTGTCCTAGTTTACGGTGCAATGATAGCAGCATTTATGGCTGATCAGCAGTCAGGAAAGGGACTGAGTGCTACTGCTCGTGCAGGAGAGGTACCAGACAGCTTCTCTGCTTTCTTTCCTTCCTTGGCAGAAAAGAGAGTAGGGATTGTAATGAGTTTGTGGTGCTGTGACTTGTTCAGTGCCAGCAAAGTGCCAAACCCTCAGGAGACGTTTAGTTCCCCTGATTAGTCCTTGGTCACATGAGTCTCAGGGTGAGGATGGGGTTACCAGTCTCTGCTGTGTGGACTAAGAGTTAGGAAACACTTTCCCTCAGTCAGAGATTTTGATTTAATTTATTTTCATTTTTTTTCTTCCTGACATGTGTGCTCTGTAGATACACGAAAAGCATGTAATTTATTGCATGCATGAGAGTTGATTATCTGATTCAAAATCCCTTGCAATTGCCATCGGGCTGTGCTCAGCCTGTCTACAGAAGGTGCCTCAGTTATCTACTTTTAAGAGAGAGAAAAGGGAGAAATTCATATCACCACTGCCTGGGGCTGCCAGAGCTCAGCCTTCTTCCCACTTCTCACAGTACTGGGGCTACCTAAATTAAGTATATAGCCTATAAACATTATATATACATATGCATATAAATGTATAACTATAGACACACACATACATAAAATATTTTAGTATATACACAGATAGCTATACACATATGTGTCTAAAAAATTCTGAGGCCTGGGTATCACAACTTTCCTACCACTTCTAGAGACACCTGTCACTATCAGAGAAACCCTAAACTTATTTAAGATGTGCTGTAACACTGAGCCTTGATTCACGAGCAGACTCACACACCCAGGGTCAGAGACTGATACCAATGTGTGCAACTCCTCCAATATCTCTGCTAAGCGTGCCCCTGAGGATCAGGTCTAAACCTTTCCAAAGGTGAGCTGTGGATAAGTGTGAGGCCTGGAGCTGTCATTTTAGTCTTTTCACCTCTAGAATAATCACCTCTTCCAGAAAGAGGACTCTGGGAAGAGTTTGCAATCGTTCCCCCGTAGCTGTTGATCTGTTCAGCTATTTTTTACAGCAAGTAAATTTTCTTCTCAGTGGGTGAACTGCACGACGAACCATAGGCAAACTTCTGAAAAACTGCAAACACTTACACTTTACTGCAAATGTAACCATAACAATTCAAAGTACTAATTTTCTACCTCATATAATATGTGTAAGTATGCCTTAGTAACACTCACGGGAAACATAATTTAACAGTGCCTCCATCTTCCTTACCTCAAGATGGGAAATTTCTCTCACATACTTAACAGAAGGCCAGTTGTCTGAGCTTCCCATGTGTTTATCTGCCTGTGTTTTCCAGGAACATCTTGAGGGGGGGTTGTTTTTCTTTAACCCTTCCCTAGCCATGTGTCAGCTTCACTCAGCTAAAGAAAATATGGTATCTTGGTTCGCAAGCTCTCCTGGGTTAAAAAGAAAGAGAGGAATGAACAAAATATATGCTGGGCACCCACAAGAGAAGATCTTGTGAGGGAAAATGAGGTCTTTATCAATAGGAGAGAAGCTTATCCCACATCAGGGACCACTCAGCACAACACAAAAAATCAGCAGCTGACTGGCTACTTTCATGCTGTTGCTAAAATTTGTATTATTCCTGCTTGTACTGAACAGAATTCCAGGTTCACACATACAGGAACATAAAGACTTAAGAAGCTTTCATTTTTAAAATGAGAAACATGAAGCGTGAGAAAAAGGAATTATTCCTATTGCAATTCATAGCTGAGTATGTAGAACAGACATTGACTAGTGGCATTTAGGATTGTCAATGATTTTTGTCATTAAAATCACTAGCAGGTCTTGAGCAAGTAATTTTATGAGCTAATTTTGGATTCAAAAGAAAGAATAAAACTCAATGGTCTAAGTCATGTTCTGCTCAGACAGTGAAGTCTGCATCACAGCACGCACCAAATTTTTATGTTCATGAGTCCAAGAGCTGATGTCCTTGTTACACACAGCCAACAGTGCTCAAGAAAGGTGAAGTCTGTGGGAAAATATTATGTCTTCTGTTTTAAATTCAAGGAAGAGGCATTTAAAGATAAGACTGAGAAGGGCAGGCAAGCTGGAAAATCAAATTGAAGCTCTTCCTAGACCCTGTCCATATGAGTGTACTGTATCAGATGCCTGGAGAAGTTTGTGAGAATGAGGCAGGTATGCACTGGTGTGTTCCTGCTGCAACCATCTAGTCCACAGCTTCCAGCAGATCAGTGGTGCCATCTCTGTGCTCAGTACCTCCTAACTGATGAATTTATCCTAATGCACTTTGAATTCACACAAAGTTTTGTCAGCTACAACGGTCTGTGTCAGTGAATGTCATGGTGTATTCCATGTGTGACAGAGGACCTCCATCTGTTCTGCATGTGTGATAACTTCATCCAGTTATTGGGTATTTTTTCCCTACTCACCTTCTGCTCACCTATCATGAGGTTCCATGAGTCCTTACTAGCCAGTACAAAATGTCTGAAATCCAGCGTTTCTCCAGGATTTGGATGTCTACACCTAGGCGTTAATTCGGTATCCATGTAAAGCTGGGATGTATAACCCAGTCCCTTTAGCTGCCAAGTTGGTTATTTTGGGTGAATGCCTTGCTCTTCCTTTACAGTGCTGTCACAGAAAGAGGAGGGGATATTCAACACTTTATATTAATGCCTGCTGTTCCAGAAGTTGCCAAAAAGAGAGACACACATTCTCTGTCTTCTTTGGCCATATGGGATCTTTGCCTTCTTCAGAAATTTTTTGATGTTGGGATTCGAATCTGCTTCTCCTGTCCTGATGAGGTGCCCAAACACCACATTCTAGGTAGCTGTGACAAAGTTCGAGCCTTTTCCAATAAAGCTGTGAAGGAGAGAAGGTGGGACAGCAGCTTTCCTGCACTCTGCTGACTGTGACCTACTGCACAGCATGAAGTTATGGAGTGAGTGGGAAGCCAAAGGAAACGAAGTGAGATTAGAGCATGTGGCTGGGAGGTTGGACCTTCTTTCTGACCCAGTGATGTGCAGGTAATTCCCCAAAAAAAGGTCTTTTGAGCAGGCACCAGGGAAGTTAAGGGGGACTAACTTTCTGCAGGCAGTGGGGTCTAGGCAGGAATTTTGAGAACTGTCCTTTTTGGCAGATACATCCCACTTAAGTTTTGCTAAGAGCACAGAACTGTCATCATGGACCACAGCCTGAATCTCGGGGTGTGTCACTTCCCCTGGAAACCAGTCAGTCATGTCATGGAGATTAAGAGGTGGCAGGATACAACCCTGGGCAGGCAGCTTCCCTGGTCCTGAGCCCTCCAGCTGAACCAGCCAGGCACCAGCTGTCCACAAAGACTTTATCCTTGTGATCAGAGATGGCAGGCAGGACATAACAATTCCAAACTGTAATCCCTTCGCATGTGAGCTGCTGGAGTGCTACTGCAAATTTTATAAGAGGAAAGGATTCACAATACATTGACTCCCTGAGTTTGACCTTCATTGATTACATTTGTAATACCCCTGGCATTCTTACCAACATTCATTCCCCAGAGAAGCTTTGCTAACAAAACTGCACTTTCTATGGACATGAAAATATTTCTAATATGAACTGTTTCTTGGACATGTATTTGGGCACAAACCCACTTTCCTTTTCCAACAAAATTTAAAATAGAAATAAATAAAACAAAACAAAACCAACAACAAACATTTCCAGACTCAAGGCATGACAAAGCTGTAGTCTTGCAAATGTGCTTAACCTGAAATCATGTTTCCAAATAAAAATGTGTGAGTCACTGAAACATTTCACATGAATGTTTTTGAGATATTTCCCTTGAATTTCTAACTTATCCTTCTGAAAGTTGTTTTTTCCTAAAAATGAACTTGCATTTCAAAATGTAGCCATTTAAAGTGAGAATTCTAAAGAAAAAAGAACCCTTTGTTTTCTAAATTTCTTGCAGATATTTCCTGTCCTTCCATCTTCATCCCTCACGGTTCCCTCTGCTCCAGTAATTAGAAACAGAAATTTCATTGCAAAGCCCCCATTTAAAAAGTTTATCTCTCTTAAGTAGTTGCTCTGGAGGACATTTTTACTGTGTCTACCACTGCCCTCAAGGAAATGTGCTTGCTCAGACATTTGGTCCGAGCCAAGAACATTTTTGACACCCACAAGAAGTCTGCCAAGTGACTGTGAGCATCACGCATTAGAGTTGCTGTAGGGAAACCTAAACCACATGAGTGATTGGAACCACAGTTTCCTTCTGTTTGAGGAAAAATAAACTCACTTATGTATCACAGCACTTCTGCTCCGACTGAACTGCCTACGAGAGGGCAAAATTCAGGCTGTTGAAGAGAGGAGCTTATTCACTGCTGAGCAATGTTAAGCAAATACTCACTGCAGCAACGGCTGCATGATAAAGTTTTAAACCTCCTGTGCTTTAGTGAACCTGGGGAACCTCTCATTCAAATGAGACACAGCTCAGGCATTAGTCAGACAGGAGATGAGATGCAGTCCTATAAAATAACCACATTAGTATGAAAAATGAGACATAAAGCAAACTGTCCCCATATGTTGCTCTCTATATCTCAGAAAGACTTTTCTTGAAGTTTTACTGTAATGATCATCAAGGGAGTTTACATGCCCTGGCCTGGAATTGATATTAATCTAGAGGGGAAGAAAGGGAGACAAACCCAGACAAAGAGATATCCAGGAAATAGGGACAGATGGGAGATATTTGAAACAAAGGCTGCTGGCAGGGGACACGGCAAACACTTTGCACTGAAGTGCATTTTGGTACTGAGGATGGTGTTCTCATAAACCAAGGAAAACTGCACCAGCTCCTCCACTGCTCACATGCAACACGGTTGTCTATCCTGCTGCACTGCTGATTGCCTGCAACAGCTTTTTAATGTAGTTTGGGGGATAGAGTATATGTATCATTTCTTTATTACAGCCTTTCAATCATCATCATGATGCAAAGAAAAACCATTGTTCGGAGCAGATGCACTCTTTTATTTGCTAATATGTTCTTGGTTGACACTAATTTGCCACAGCAAAATTTAGCATCCATCTTCAAAATGCTGCTCAATAATGCCATTCCAAAAACCAATGCGTATGCAATAAACAGCATCAAACAACACATAATAAAGCAGTTTTACTACAGATGTTCATTATGCACATGAGCCTCTGTAGCAGCCTGTGTGTTTTGCAGAAATGTTTGAAATCAGTTTGGAAGAGCAGTAATTAAAATTAGTTGTGTCTCGTAAAATTCAGTAAGCTCTGAACCACAGACCTGTCACAGTGCTCAATTCCCCAAGGTGATTCCCCTCTCCCCATTCTTCAAAGCTTGTCTAATAATTTTGCTGTAGAGTTGGGCATCCTATGCAAAGCTACTCTGGATTCCAAAAGACATCATGCTGGTGAGGAGTAAATATTTGGACTTCAGAGATTTGGTGCCCTTCTCATTAATACTTCTGAACACGCTCCTGATTTTTCCTGAGAGCCCATCGGATACATGTAACAAATTTGCTGCTTGCTGGATTAATTGTCCTGTGAGCTCAGGGCCTGCCTTTTGTACCTTAATTTCCTTGTGGTGCCATGGAAAGGGTTGTGTGCTGTGGCCCTCCCAGGTGACTGGATATCTAATTATCTTCCGATGACATGAACTGACCTGCACCCTGAGCCTCACCGCAGGGACGGAACGGAATCCACCATGCAGTGAGGACGCCTTCATTTTACATTTTTAAACGCAATTTTTAAATTTACATTTTAATGCACGTGTTCAGTGGCTAGATGAAGGTCTCCTGTTTGGAGTGCAATGGCACCAAGCTTTCTCCTGGAAGTCTGCATGATCTGGCTGAAAGAGGATCGTGGCCTAACTGTTCGCAGCATCTTTGTGCTCAGTCACCACTTGTAGCACTCAGCAGAAAAGAATAAGGCTTCTACAAAATTATGAAAGATTTTTTCAGCATTTGATCTTTTCTCACCTGAAGTGACAGAAAATTTCATCATGTTAAAGGAAAATTACAATTATTAGTCAAACTTTTTTTCACAAACTGTTTCATTTATTAATTTTTTTCATTAATTTTAATTTTTTCATTAATATTAATTTTTGACATAATTTCAGATTGCATGTTATTTAAGGAAAACTGGTTTTACTTCTTGCTTTTTTTCCTCCCATTCCTCAAACGAATGTGGTATTTTTTTGCAGTGAACTCTTGTCTAGCAGTATGTCTGGTGGTTTCATGCGTGTGGTCCTTTGTTCTTGATTTGCTCATACTGGATGAGCAAGCATTCACTCTTCAGAAAAAGCAAGCAGAGCATTAATCACCTCCTGTGGTGTGTGGACCCTGACAAGTTCTTAGGCACCCTGAGCAAAGGAGAAATGTGTCAAATCAAAATTGTCTCAGCAAATATTGCTGAATTTGGGCAAAATTTAGGTCTTAAAGGTCAACATTTTTTCCCTCTTGAGCCCAGTTTCAAAGGACTTTGCGAGAGAAAGCCAAAATCCCCATCTCTTAGTGAGACTGGGATTCCAGGAATAAGTTCCCTTCCTTCACAGAGCACTGGAGCCTGCAGAAGGAAGCAGCGAGGAGATGGTATCAATCAGGGTTGAAGGTAACCACAGAATAGCTGCAGAATGAGTTCCCGACACTGCCTGTGAGTTGGACACGCAGATGTGGCATTCATCAATCCCCAGTGACATCAGTCTGTGTGTTGCAATACGAGGACACGAGGCATGATTGATTAATCTGCAGCTCTGACTCCATTTCCTGACCTAATAATTCCCTGGTCTCCAATGCAGAATACGAAGGCTCAAAAAAAGGAAAAAAAAGGAAAAGTGAGATACCCTTAGTTCATTCTTTTGAATAGGAAGATAAATGAGGTCCCTGTTGAATAAGGCAGAGCTTTGCTGAAAAATGCTAACTGTATTTGGGAGTAGTGTGAATTTATATCCATGAAAAAAGACATCTCTCTGAGTCACTGATATGTGACAAGAGAAACATTAAATGCTGGCAAATATCACGTTAAAAACTGGGTTTGGAGAGTGTCCATTCCCTTACATGGCAATTTGGCTTCTGGAATGACCTTGTTTCTGAAACCTGCGCCTCCACCCTCAACTCATAAAGGCAACTTAATAAACCTTCCAGACCTGAAATGAACATTTTGATGACACTATGAATACAGTATATGCTAAAGATCTTCTATTCCATTTTCTATAACCATAAACAGATATGCTTTAATGGTCTGATGCCTTTACCTTAAAAAATTCCAATTTAGTTCCCTAGAGCTATAATAATAAAAACTGCTGACATTCTGGTTTTATTTTTCAGAGTAGAACCTGTCTTATAAGGGCTTTTCAGTGTTTGTGGACTGTTAAGATTAAGCTAGGTCTTAGAATGGAGCAACTTTGTTAAGGCACCTGATAGAGATGTGATGTGGACTTTTAAACTTGACACAGAGTGACACATGAAGTCTATTCATTTTTTGTCTTGAAAATAGCTTTGTAAATGTTGGAGTTTAAAATTAATTTGCGTCATCTTTGCTTTCTTTTGACAGTACTTGTATCATTCTGGGTTTGAAGAGAGGAGCCATCCATTTCTGTCAGAACAAATGCAGTGGGCAGGCAGGGAATCCCTTTTTGCCAGGCTTATGGTGCCTGTTTCTGGCCTTGCTGTGTCACAGGACTTCAGTTCAGGGTTTTTGAAAACCACTACATGTCAGACAGGGAAAATAAGGCCTTAAAAATTTCTGTTTTGTTTGGTTTTTAAACTTACATGCAAATAAAATGCAAAAGGGGGAGTAGGCTGCATTGTGTCTAAGAGAGAAAATACTCTCTGCTGCAGAAACTACATCCCTCTCCTGTGGTACGTCATAAAATGTCTTAGATATTTGAACTCAAATCTGAAATGACAATACAGAGCTAGACGTAGATGCAGCATTTTGCTGCCTATTACAGTAAGTGTTGGCATTGTATTAAAAGCACATTTCTTCTATTGATCTGACAGAATTCAATCTTCAGATATCTCAGAGCAACCAGCATGAGATTATTCAGCATCTGCACAAACCATGCTCTAATAGTTTCAGTAGGAATGATCATGGCAATCTTTCATAGGCCTACATTTTTCTATTTTTGCTGATTTTTTTTCTTTTAGTATTCCTCAAGCCTTTGTGTTCTACTACACTGATAAAGCCTTTCCAGGTTTCAATCTCTTTGCAAAATCTATAATCCAATTCATCTTCCCCCCCCCCCCCCCTTTTTTTTTCCTACCAGAAAAACTTCTACCCTATTGATGTTGCAAGTTGCTTTTTCCTCCTTATACAGAAGTGGAGGAACAGGCTCTGTGGACATCCCAGCTCTGTATCCTGTATTACACAGTGTCTAAAAGCAAGCAGATTCCTAATGAGCCATGTAAGACCAAAACAAGTACCTAGTGGCACTCCTCCAGAATATCCTTCCAGTGGTCTGTGTCCGAGGGCCTCCCCGAGGCAGAGAGGATGTGGTTAATAACAGAAAACCAGTACATCTTTTCTTCCCATGGATTTGTCCTGTCCCTTCTCGAACCCAGACTACTAAAATGCAATTTTAAAATTCATTTTAAGAGAGGAATATATAGTACTGAGACTACAGAATAATCACCCGCCAATTTTTGGTTTGACTAAAATCTCCTTGGAAGTTATTCTCTTCTGATCTGTGTATTGGATAACAAGAACCTGAGGCTTGTCCTGAATGTTTGTGACAGCAGCAAGTGGGTCTGAGCACTGGAGACCTTTGCAATGTGCTTGTGTTCTCTGGGGTCAGAGGTTTATGTGGCTAAGGCAGAGGGAAAGAGAGCAGAATGAGCTGGGGAACCACTGAGATACAGAAACTGTAGTGAAGTTGGCCCCGGGAGCACAGGTCCAACCTTTGAGACCATTAAATCCGTCTGCCTAATACTGAATGCAGGCAGCACTTTCTGTCTCTGCACGCTGTGGTGAGAATGTCAAACAGCCAGGGCAAGGGTTGTAAGCACAGGTATTAGCCTGCTGGAGAAAAACAAACAAACCAACAAATGCTCTTGCAGGCACATGAGCCTTATTTTATGTCTGAAGAGACTGAAGCAGAGGTTGAGAATAGCATATTCTTGCACTATTACGGTTACAACACTTCTACCATTGCCACTCTGCCAGTTAATCATTTTTCCCTGCTAAGAGCCCCTGAGGAGTACAGCAATTTAAATTACAGAGCACCAAGGGGAGCTTCATGAAAAATGACCTTCCATGTATAAAACCGAATTTTTTGCAAAGATCTAGAAAGACATTCTATACAAACCCTGCTATTTTTGTATCCTGTTTCAGAGCAAGCCTCAGCTGGAAGTTAGGTTTAGAAAGTCTGAAAGGCACCTCAGCTCACCTGAGATAGGACCAAAGCCTCCAAAGTCGCAGCAGGTGGCTCCAGTGAGCCTCAGCCTCAGACATCTGGGTCCTTAAAATAATTTAGCCATGGTGCAACAACAGAACAGCAGCTGGAGCTGGGTGCTACCGAGGAGGGACCCTGACCAAACAAAACCCTGGGCTTTTATCCCCTTACAGTCTAATCACCCAAAAATCTGGAGTCATCAGCTCCTGCTGTGTCTCCAAGTGTCTGGGGAAAGCATCAGAGGTGAGGGTGAGGGAGTGAGCAGCTCTTGAATTCCAGATCCTATTTTCATACTCATGTTCCATGTATTAAAGTATTACTGCTGAAGGAAAGCAATCCCTCATTCAGAATTTTTCCATCACATGTCGGCACTTTATGAGACATTTGGCATTATAAAGACAGTCACCATGATCTGTCCTTCATGACACTCTTGGGGCAGCACTACAAGGCTTACAAGTAGGGAGTTTAAACTGAAAATCAAACCTATTAATACAAGATTTCAGCTGGATTTTCCAGCATATGAAGACTCCCCTGTGCCTCTCTGTTAGATTGTAATGATTTAGGGTCAGGGAACACTTTGGTACTTAACGTGCCATATTTTTGGCACTAAATAAATACTAAGTGTTCATGTACATCAATAGCTTTTTTAAAAATAACCAGTTACAAGTAATATATCCTCAGGAACACTCTCCACTATCTTTTGTGACTGCTATCTACCCAGCACCTGCAGCAGCAGCTTAGGAAAACCTGACACTAAAACACTGGTAAGGTGCAGCTAATGAAATCTGTTCCCTTACTTAATGGTTAAATGTGAGGTTGGTTTATGCAGAACAGATCCCTGGTGAATATATTGGAAAGACAAAAACCTTTTGTTCAGATCTAGTAAAAGATTAGTCCAAAGAAAAGGCAGATTTCAAGATGCATGAGATTTCAGACTTCATGTTCTAGTTTGATTTTCCCTCTACAGAGAGCAAAACTAGCACCACCTCACAAACTGCTGTCCAGGGCTGGTTATGAACTTTGTAGCTGGTGTCTTCTGTTTGTAGCACAATACGATTAAATAGTCTGGAGATGGGTACTGAGTTGCTTACATGATTTGTTCCATTTCCATTTTTAGTGTGGTCCTTATTGCATAGAAGAACAATAGAAATGACCTCTCAGGTGATCACACTCAACCAGTTCTTTGCCTCATATTTTATGCCTGGTCTGACAGCTCTTTCCCCCACTCTTGTCTTTGGAGTGAAATGTGCTCATATGAGACCTGGGACCCGATATCAGAGAGTACTCACGCATTCATAGCAACAAGAAATTAGTAATTCATTTTCTTTCTGTCACCTGGGAGTTCCTCATAACAGAGTGATTCTTTGCTGCCATATGCTACAGCTCCATAAAACAAATAATTTATTCACAAGGTATAAAGATCACAAAGAAACAAGAGCACATGAGCAGTGTAAGAGCAGCTTCGTGCATGATCAGCACAAACAGAAGACAGGCCGTCCCTGGAAACACCTTTATTCGAGGTCCTTACAGGACTCACACACCTCTCTGCCAGGACAGGTAATGTTACACTCGGAAGAGGGGTTTCTATGAGCTGTGGAAGTGCTCCAGGATGTGAAGGTGATGGGTCTCTGACTCAGGTCCAGTTATGGCTCCAGTTCAGCAAAGCACTTAGGTCGCGCTGACTTTGCTTCAGTGGAACACGTCTGTGTTTTGCAGAGTCCCAAGGCTGAACTGCACCTGGGACTGAACACAATGGCAGTTTTGATCTTTCAGGGGACGCTCTCAGTTTTAAGCATATATTAAAAAACCAAAACAACCCCTGAACAACGAGCTTATTTTCCAGTGATATAGGTAATGAGTTATTCAATGACAACTCCAACGAGCTTTCCATTTCCACTACTTTCCGTTCACTCTGCCAGAGGACCATAGTTTGGTGTTTCTCTGCTTGAGAAATTAAAACAATTAGTCTACCCTGCTTCTGTTTACAGCATGATGCTAATACATTTCACTCAGAGGTTTTTTTTGTCAGCTCAATACTCCAAGTCTCCAGTTGTAGCTGCCACAAAGAAACATTAACAAAGATAATTTCTATTAAAAGTTAAAGAAATTGTCAGAGTGTTTGCTTTAATCCCAAATTGTTGTTCTTATTAAAAACGAAAATATTTCAGTCACATCTAACTTTTAATTGATTAAAACCAAATGCTTTACTAACTCATGGAAAGATTTGTTATTCTGTGCTCTAAACCTCTTTGTTTTCACCCTGCCTCTAATGGACTCGCCACCTATAAAATCTGCAGCCATCACACTTTGCTCAGTGCAGCGTGTCTGACACACCATCAGCACCCTGCCCTTGGCCAGGGTATAAAGGAATGAACAAATGCACCAGAGGGCCCCAGTCTGACCTGGCACCATCCCAGAGCAGAATTGGAATAGGGTCTGTGACTAATTCTGATTCATTTTCCCTTCTAAAAAAGAAAGATACTTTTTTGGTTACTCTGTCAGGAGGGATGAGCTGATTCCATTTCAGACCTGTATTGCTATATTTCAATGTTTCATTTCTCTAGTAGAAGCAAATATCTGTGATACAGGCTGTATTTGTAACTGTAGTGTCATAATCTCTTTTATCCACTGCTCATGCCAGATTCTGCTTTGAGGGAGGCAACAGCTTTATTGTATCCCTAACATTAGCATTTCAATAGTCTCTCCACAAAATGCTTCCAATTTACCTGTGCAGAAGTTAGATATTTCTTGATTTTCCATCTAAGGAAACTATTAAGGTAGCCAGAAATTTTTTTCCTTTCTTTTCCTTTCTTTTCCTTTCTTTTCCTTTCTTTTCCTTTCTTTTCCTTTGGCTAGAACTCTGGTGGAAATTTGGCTTATATTTCCATGTAAGAATGTTGAAAGTCTTCTATTTGCCATGATAATTTTTGAAATGTTTTTGAACAGCTAAGTATCCAAAGCCCCAGATAATTTGGTTACTTGGAAATTATTACTGTCTTATACAATTAAATTTATCAGTTATTTGGTGATCCGTTTGTGTCTCTGAGCTATGTTTCTTAATTAGAATATGCAATCCATAATGCATCACTTTTCTTCCCCAAGAGAAAAGACTTGGGTATATCACAAACCATGGTGTCCAACAGGAAAGAAGGATTGTGGAGGAAAATATCCAGATCAAATAGCCACCTCAGGCTCAAGTTCCCATCCAAATAAAATCTGTTTTTCTGTCCAACTTTATTGCCTCCTTTCTCCTAAGGAGAGGGATTATATTGTGGCATATGAAATATAGGAAAAGTCACGCTGAAACAAGAAGGCGTGAGTACCACATTTTCAGAGAAGAACAGTCTTCCCCAAAAGTGTTCAGTGCTTGAACTTAAGTCTGAGCTTGTGGGGCAAGTTGTGGGGGAAAGATTTAGGAATTCCAGCCAAAGCCCATTTTTCACCCATCTTTAAAGCTGTGTTTACAAATCAAACCTTAATGCTAGTTATTGACATTCTTCTCCCACAGGACATTGATCTAGCAGAGGCAGTGTTGGAAGCTTGTAGAAATCTGTAATTTATAGCTAAATTCCTTGACTGAGTTAGTGGGGGCTGTGTCAATAAGGGAGGACTACACATTTGGGAAGATGCTCCAGAAATTCATGTTTAAAATTAGATTCTACAGAATGATGGGCAGATAAATTTTTTTGTAAGTTCTGACAGAAAAAAAAATTTAAAAACCCAAAACAAACAAATGCCAGGAATAGAAACACAGAGCTGGGACAGAATTGCAAGATATAGCCAGTGTCAAGGCAGGGGAGTCAGAGCAGCTGCACTGTCTCAGAAATGGGGAAGGAATGTGGTCCAGGCACTCCAGTTACCATCTGACCTCCTGTGTCACCCTCATTCAAGGAGTCAGAGGCATGGTTTATTGCATGCTCAAGTGCCCAAGCAATGAATGTAAAACTCCTGCTGATAAATCATCTCTCTGGCAGGTTTTATTCCAAAGATAGAGCACTGCAGAAACAGGACAGGTCCTGTTGGTAGCACATGAGACCTTTCTGCTGTCTTTCTTGCAATGCAGATGCAGACTCAAATGAGCTCAGGGAGAAATCTCCCTGCTTTGGGAAAGAGAGCTCTTAATTCATTCACTCGTCTTAAAACAAAGATATTACTCTGCACTTTACTTCCTTGCTCTATGCTGGAACTTTATTCAGGTCTATCAGCAGAGAAACTGGCTTTTTTTGTGCTTCCCACCTCCCTGCAGTGAGCCCCTATGGAGCCCATAGGCACTGAGACGAGAGCCCACAGAACCACCATGGCTCAGGTACATCCCTTGCTATAATTGAGTCACAGTGGACTTTCAGAGACCTCTGCTTTCCCTGTCTGCTTGATCAGGGCCATGCGTACAGCTGAGTTCACTAAAAACTGCACTAGTCTAAGACAAAGCTCCAATTCCATACTTTAACTGGACTGAGGCATTTTAATCCATCTGCTTCCATACTCCTACACCAGCTCTCACTGATATTAAGCTCCATCTTGGCCTTGACCAGCAGGTGAAGGGGAACTGAGGCCACCACTCCCCTCTGACTCCTTGTTTTTTTCGTGGCTTAACCCCAGCTAGCAGCCAAGCCCCACACAGCCACTCTCTCACTCCCCCACCAGTGGGATCGGGGAGAGAATCAGAAAGGTCAAAGGCAGAAAACTCATGGGTTGGATAAAGAAAGTTTAAAAGGGAAAGCAAAAGCAGCACACTCAAGCGAAACAAACCAAGGAATTCATTCACTGCTTCCCATGGGCAGGTAGGTGTTCAGCAAGCCCCAGGAGAGCAGGATCCTATCTTGTGTAATAGTAACTCAGGAAGACAAACACCATCACTCCAAATGTCCCTTCCTTCCTCCTTCTTCCCCCCACCTTGCATACTGAGCATGTGATACGGTCTGGAATATCCCTTTGGTCAGTTTGGGTCACCTGTTGTGGCTGTGTCTCCTCCCAGTCTCCCATGCAGCCCCAGCCTCCTTGCCAGCGTGGCAGTATGGAAAGCAGAAAAGGCCTTGGCTCTGTGTAAGCCCCGCTCAGCAATAACAAAAACATCTCTATTGTCATCACTGTGTTCAGCACAAGTACAAAACACAGCCCCATACCAGCCACTGGGAAGAAAATTAACTGTACCCCAGCCAAACCTAGCACAATATTCCTATGTGAGCATTTTACAATGCACGTGGTAGACCACATTTTAGCTTCTCAGTCACCCTGAAGTGGGACACATGCAGCTGTTAGACCAGCGCAGTACTCCATGGGAGAGCAGCAGAGATCATCTCTCTGACCCACGTTTCCTTGTTCCTCTGCCACCTCAGCACCCTCCTGATCAAAGCTGCATTGTCCCAGCGAGTGCTGCTCACCACAGGACAAGCGTGTCAGGCAAGGCAGCGCGACTCCCGTGACCCCTCAGGGACCCACCGCGCCTCTCACTCTGCCCAGCGGGCCCTGGGTCTACTTTCATGTTCATGCCCTCAAATTCTCCTGGTGTTGCCTTGTTTTTTCCATTTCCTCCACCACCCACCGTTTCCCTCCCGAGTCTCTCCCTGCCCACACCCCCACTGAACATGTGTCAGGCTGGGCTTATTTGGATGGGGCGAAGCACTTCAGTGAAAATGCCTTCACAGGGGGACTCTATGTGGTCCATGAGAGGAAAGGCATGTGGGTAAGGCAGGAAATCTGCTGTTTGGCTTTTGCACTGACCTGCTGCCTGACTCCAGGCCAGCCCTGTTTAAGCTGTCCTCTCCCAGACAGGCCATGCAGATGACAAGCCAGGTCTCTGCGGGGAGGGGGACCCTGTGCATCCCCACAGTGTGGGGCAGAGCTGGGGGCTGCCAGGCTGAGCTGGTGGCCATCCATCAGAGGCTGCTTTCCCCTTCCTCTCAGTCTGACCCTTGGACAGATCATTTGGAGCCACCTCAGATATCCACAGGCTCAGTGTGTGTGCAGTGCAAATAGGAGCTTAATCCCATTACAGGGCTGAGCAAGTCCACTGAGGCCAAGCATCTTGAGCTGGCTGAAATACAAATGCAAGGCAAGTCTTCATTACACCCTCTTCAGTGTGTGAACCAGTTTGGATTGCTCCCTACTTGAAGCTGGTGGCATTTTCCACCAGTTACCCATAGTTCCACAGGTGTGAACGGCAGAAAACCACTGAGTGTGGCAAAGGAGCCATCTCAGAATCACCTCAGGATCTGTCAAACAGCTGCAAGGACACAGTGCTGTTAAAAAGAATGCCCTCAGCCATGTCACTGATTGGTAACACTTGCAGTTGTTGAAACAGAAAGGACTTTAAACGACTGATTTATTTTCCATTAGCTGAGTTGCTCTATATCCTTTGCAATTCTCTCAGGCTGGGCTGTTGAAACAGACAGTCAGGTTCACTTTTATTCAGTGCTGATTTCCAGGCAGGGTGCTTTGCTGGGCTCTTGGGCTCAAACCAGCAATAACTGCAAATAAGGGAGGGGAAAAAAGGAGGAAAATAAAGGGACAGCTGAGAATGTTAAAATTCTCAAACTATTCCTGCTATTCCTGTATTTTACAAAGGATTTTGGACCAAAATGGCTTCTAGCAGCACACTTTGATATTTTTTTCTGTCCAAAAGGCAGAAATAAATAATTTTTAAAATGCCAAACAACATGGGTAAACTTTATATGGTCCAATAGATTTGCTTCTTTCTCCTCAGGTGAACTGGTGTGCAACCAATTAAAGAGAATATGGTAGATCTACTTTTCCACTTAAAAAATACCAACAACAACAACAAAAAACAACAACTAAAAAACAACAAAAAAAGAGGCTCATTTTGTTCTTCCCTTGCACTTTTTTTCCTCCTCCAACACCAGAAAATATCCGGTCCAAAAGTCCCAACCTTAATGATCTGCTGACTACCATAAAAATGGTAAACTTGTAACTAGAAATGGCATTTACCTGGTCAGGTGTGCTGAGGCTTGGTTTGCATTTTAAGGAAATCTGGGATTAGTTTTGCATCAGATTGCTGGTTTCTCTGCTCTTGGCTCTCATTGTGAGTACATTTCCTTTTGAGGTAAAACAATGAGAAGTGCACTGCAACCTTTTATCATGCAGCTATCTGCATTCCTGGGCAATGTCACTGTCTGATGTGTGACTCATTTATAGTCTCTAGGAAGCTTTATGCTTCCATTAGAGGCCTCTTCTCATTCTGCTTTATTTTAGACAAAATTAGGCTCCAACAGACTTCAGTTTTTTGGAGTCATATGACACAAATGGGAGGATGGCATACTGTGGGATAAATGTGGCCACATCTCTTGTCTGTCTGTAATTTTATTACTGGGATATAGATACTGGGAAAATCTAAACCTACTGAGAAACAAGCAAAGCTTAAATAGAGAAGAGAATCCTCGTTATTAATTAAAATCAGTGATATTTGCATAACAGCTTCTGAATGACCATGAATACTTTACTATACATTGTAAAGTAGAAGTGTATGAGGTAAAGTAAAAATCACTAACCTTTGTTTATCTAACGAGCCAGCTCTAATTAGACGGTCAAATTAGTGGTGCGTCCGTAAAACAAACTGGTGAGGTATCTTGAGGAAGGCAAAATTATGTTATTTCATCCCATGTTGTTTATCCCTTATGCATCATGTTACCAGATCTAACAGCTGCAACAACTGAGGGTGCAGAAGGAGGATAAATGAGAGAAGGTAGTGAAAACAGAAAGGTAGTGTTAAAGCTGTATAAGATGTGTAGGATAAATAAGTACTTAGGTCTGTATACAGGGAAGAATGGAGGATGTTTTCTAATAGATATGTTCATTTTTAATTGTATGTGTGTTTTTTCTTTGTGTGAGCTTTCGCTGTTTCACAGTATTACTTCCACGCTTTGATACATATGATGGGGTGATGAGTAAACCTTGACAGGAAGCTTAATTGATTCAGTTCTGCTAAGAATTCCCTAAATGTGACTAGAACACACTAGGTCCTTACTCAGTATGTCTGGACTGCCAATCTAAAGAAACGGTAACACCTAGGGATGGCAGAGGGCAACCCTCAGGAATATTAATTTTCTCTTTCACTGAGATACTGTTGTATCTGATTGGTAACATGGGGAAGTTCAATGTGGTTTGAGACTCAAAAGAAATGTCCACTTTGTGCTTGTTTTACACGTTACTGTGGATTGCAGCTGGGTAAAGGCAGGATAACAGTAGGGCTGGTTTGTCTTGATCATTGAATCAAACATTATGTCATTTCAGTGGGATAGTGAACAACAGAGAAAGTTAAGCAAAATTAACAGTAACACTGGGCTTCAGTAACAGTCATAGGGGGCCAGAAGAAAAGAGTTCAAAGGTGATATTTGTGAGAAAGAAGTGAATGGGGTCAGGGAAAGGTAACTCATGGTAAAGATAACCAGAATCTGTGACAGTCTTTCATTGCAGGGGGCATGGAGGGTACAAAGGAAATGTTCAAACTGCATAGGAGCAAAGCTGATAAGACTTCCAATGCAGAGATTAAGGTATCAGTTTCCAGCCAAAGGGATCTGGGGATTGGATCATTATTGTGCTATTAGCTGCTGGCTGGAGATAAACAAAACAAATGTTTATTCCCAGGAGAAACAGCTCTTAGAGTTTAACTGACTGCTAATTTGAAGTTCCCTTGAGCAAGAAGGCAGTCTCTCATTGGAGCTGGAGTCTTCAAAAGACAATTTCAGGTTGATAAAAAGAATGAAAATATTTCTTTTTCACTGTGCAATATACAGTGATTTGTCCCTTATCCTCTGCAGGATTATTTTCTGTATTACTTATCTTGTATTGCTCGGTCTACAAGAAATTAATATAGGATGCCTCTCAGTGTGTAGGGAGAAGCTGTCTGAACATGTGAACTTTCAGGCCCTGGATGACTTCTTCATGAGTTCTTACTATCCTATTTCTTACGTTAGCTAAAAGAATTCCAGAGGAGAAGAAAATGAATAAATTTCTCAGTGGGAGTACAGGGATACCCTTGAACACCAGAAAGTCTCACGACTGTCCAGGACTGGGGGGACACCAGAACTCACCAGGGTCAGGCCTTAGCTGCCAGAAGCTGGGAAAACTTCACTGCAGATCTGGGCAGTATTTTTTCCTAGACGTTCACCTGTGACCTTTCATGAGAATTATTTTTGGAAAGCAAAAAGAGAAAAAAAGCAGAGGCAGTGTCATCTCTCATTCAGCCCAGGCTGCAGAATTTGAGCTCAGGAGAGGAAGGCTGAGGTTCAAAGCTTTGCCCTGGTCCCTGATAGGTTGCAGGGCAATAGACAAGGACATGTCAGCAATGAGAAATCCTGTGGATTTTTTTTTTTGCACCAGGAGGATCTTTGAACTTAAGATGCCAGCAGCCTTTAACAGCACTCTTTTTATTTCCAGAGTGCTGTTCTGCCAGCAGAGGAGGGAGAGTCCTGATTTCCCACAGTGAGGAATAAGTAGGCTGCCCAGTGAGACAAATTACAGCAGCATGGCTCTGGTAGGACTGAGTGAGCCAGGAGAAAAGCCTGGGTCGTGCAACCATTTCCAGGAAGCTATATATTCACTATGGTAGAAATAATTTTTTTTTCCTCACTTCATAATGACTAATGCCATGATTAACATATCAGATTGTACGTGGAGTCTCGGCACAAGACATCAAAGCCTTTCCACGTCAGTTCTTCTCTTGCTCTCTCTTATTAGTGTATACGGTGCCCTAAGGATATAACAAGCAGAAGTGCAGAATGCCTCATGAGCTGTTTATATGTGAAGCTCTAGGTTTGCTGCAGCCCCAGAACAAAAGAGAGAAACACTGTTTACAGCAGGAACTACTCAGAAGCCCCAAAAGTCCCCAGGACATCCTTAAATAATGTAATCCAATCCAAACAAAATGATGAAAAGAGAAAAAAAAGTGGTTTTTTGGTTCCATTCTCTCTCAGGAGTCTCCCTGCCATAATTATGTAGGAAAGTGTGGCTTTTTAGGCTGGACCCGGAATGCATCAACCACCCTTCTGTGCCATCAGCAAACGGAGAGCTTCCTGACTGGAAATATCAAAACACTTCAGCAAGTCTATTTAGAATCTTTTCTGCACATCCAACCCCTCAGGGTTAGACTCGTGCACAATGTACTCTCACTTTCTTGAAAACTGTTCTGCTGGTCAGCTCAGCTGCACTAATTTTCCTGGTTTGTGTTTATTAAAATACCTATTCTACTGTCCACAGAAAAATAATCAACCTGACTGCATTTGTGGAAGTGGCATTTTGCCTTCTACCTGTTATTGTACCTATTTATCTCCAGCAGCAGTCAGCATGTGGGTGGTTTGGAGAGAGATTTACACGCTGATATGTTATTAAGGTTCCTTTTTATTCTATAATTTAACTGGGGAGATTGAAACATTGTACATTATTTTGCCTGTGGTAAAATAGACCTATTTTAGCTTCTCTTTTTTTCCCCCACTTCTTCTGATTGCTCATTAATATTCAGAATCTATCTTATCTTTTCCCTTCGTCATTTGGTTTGTAAATGATTCCTTTGCTTGCTCCTTTATTTTTAAGCCTGTTTTGAACTTTTGTTTAATCTTCCCGGCGGCTTTTTTCTTATTCGTTGTTAATTTTTGAGTTAGACTTTTAAGCTCATCCCTTTCCATACTCACTCCTTAAAACGCCAGCTGGTCTTTTTCTCTGTCTACTACAGAGACTGTGTGCAAGCAGGGAAATGGAGCTGCTCCTCCAGCATAATATGGATTGTTAATTTTGATGGAGCTTTCTCAGGTGCCAAGAGCAGGGGCTGGGTGGGCTTTAGCCTTTTACTCCCACAATAGCTGTAGTTGTAATAAGCAGAAACAGACACTAGTGTATGAAATGTAGGGTGACATTCAGGTTGTTCATCCCTCTAGGATCCCTGAGGGAGTTATCTCACAGCAGGTTTCGGACACAGACATTTCCTCGCAGCTCTCATTCCTGCCACACCTCCCCGCTGGCATCTCTGGTGGATCTGCTCCTCGGTGTGCCTGCGGGTGGTGACCTGTGGTTACAGTGGGCTGTGTCTGTGTGCTGAAGTGTGCACTCTCTGTCACCTGGGCTGCAGACACCTGGGTTAAAGCTCAGGAGCTTCTCAGCTCTCACACATTGGCTTGGCAGCCCATTTTCCTTGTCTCCAATCCCTACTGAGCACAAGCACAGTGTAATGCATTCTCATTCCCTAGAAATTACTCCACCTTGCTGTAACTGGACTGACTCCAGTTACCATCCCAGTCTTTGAGCACTCTCAGGCAAGCACTGAGCCTGTTTGTCCTTGGCTGACTACCTCATCAGGACCTGTTTAGATTCATGTCATATTTATTTTAATTAAAATTCCATTTATTCTGATTTGCTGTCTGACTTGTCTCTTATCTTTTCAGTCTTTGGATCTATTTGCTTTCCTGAAAACCTTTTGTCTTTTCGTTTCAAATAGTTTTTAGATCTGAAAAATGTAAAATTTGCCTTCTTGCTATCATTGCTTCTCTCCATTTCCCCCAAGCCTGCCCCTGTGGTGTTCACTGTTTTGCAGAGAGCTGCAGAGAAGTCCCTCTGGGCTCTGTGTTTTCGATTATTTTCATCTTAATGCCTCTCTATTTTTTTTTTTTTTTTGTGTCTTTTGAATCTCCTCTATTAACCACCAAAGAGCTAATCTAACACCTTTTCTCAGCTGCCTTTTCAGTGTCTTCAGCACAGTCATGCACACCCACAGCAGGCATCATTTATACATCATCCTGGTCGGGTACAAGGTTAGATTCCGAATACAGCTGTTGACGTGGGGTGAATCACAGTTCCTTTCTCAGTGCATGATGCAAGTCTTTATAAGAAAAAGAACAAAAATGGACAATCTTGACAAGTTTTTGACTATGTTTTTTCCCCACTGCACCATAGCATGTGTTTAAGCATGCAGGTGCACCTGGCCTCCTGCCTTGCTGTCTGTGTCATGCAATGTGATGTGTAGCAAAGGAGCTCCAAAAAGAAAGTGCAATAATCACGTGATTGATGAGAAGTACATGGTGAAGTTGACATTTAAAGGAAAATGGAAAAAATTTAACACAGGGATATTATGTTATTTAGCTATGGAGGACAAACAAAAACCAAGACAGATACAATTCTAAAATGTCGTACAATTTGTTGGGAGCAATGGCAATATTGGATTCTTTCAGTGGCATTTGTCACTGTCAGAGGCAGGTCAGTAGACTAGATGGAGCCAATTGTGATCCATTATGACAATGACTAAGCCCTTAGAGACCAAAATACTCCTAGGGTTGCTTTGTATACAATTGTTATAAGACCAGCCTGTGCTGGGCACTGGCAAGGTACTGGTCTATCTTTTATATAAATGATCAACGTGCTGAAAACTGAAACAATATTTTTGTATTCCTGATTCACTTTGAATAGACATGATCCATTTTCCATCTTCATTTTGTGGATTTGGCACATTTAAGCTCCTGCATTTCAGTTGTCTGAAAGGCTGTGCACCTCTTGATGTAGGATCATAAACTGGATTAAATTTTTTACACGTAGGTGCTTTAATTCTTAAAAAGAATTCTTAGAATTAATAATTATTAGCTATTAATGATTATTAATTCTTCTAATGAGAATGGGAAAAGGTTCCTTTTTTTTTTGGTGGGTTTATGTGAGCTTGCATGAATAGGAAACAGAGTCAACACTTCCTTTTTGATGTTGCCTCTGGCAGGCTTGGTTATGTTGCTGGAACCTGAACCTGAGTTCAGGTGGCATTCTCAAGGTGAGACCTTATCCAAAGGTTAGATAGGTAAAGAGTTGCTACCACTTGCTGCCATGGGTTCTGAGTGATCAGAGTTGCTCTAGGCAGCTGTAATGGAAGTGTTTAGTCTTTGCTAAATATGGTTATTACCTGAGGGTTCTTGAAATACTGTTTGCATTTTTTATGGTCATTGGATTCTCCTGATTACCAGAGGTAATAGAGTTTTTATGCTACAATGCAACTGTTGAACATTTTAATTGGAATGCCATGTCAAATTTTTAAATTAAAAATCAAATACTCAAAGCACCAATGCTTTTTTGATTACTAAAATTAAAACCTAATTGAATTTTCCCACCAAAAAATATCCTGTGGAAATTTAATTAGAGAAGTGTAAAAGAGCTGATTTTAAAAACATTATTTTTTTAATTAGGAAAAATTTAAAAGGCAAATTAGTAAGTTTTAAATTTTCCAAAGTATGAATATGGAGATTCCATTTGGCACAATAAAGAGGAGACCCAAGGCCTGCCTTCCTAAATGACTATGTTTCACAGGGCTTGGGACTTACCTGGAGAAAATAAAGGTGACAAATACCCATTTCTGTTTTGGATCCTCATAAAAACCCTACATAGAATATCAACACATTAAAAGACTACAATGAAAAGTTAAAGTAGCTTTAAGTGAATATTTGGAGTAGGGTGCAAAGAGAGAGGCCAGCTGGTTATTTACAAATAGTGTACGAGGTACACCCTTGTCTTCAGTGACATGTTGAATGGCAAGACAGCTCTGCAGTCAAGCTCTTGGTTGGATTAGATCCCATTCCCAGGTCTTTTGCTCCCCTGATGTACTGCAGGATGTCTAACCCCAGGACTCTGCATTGGAGAGCAGGCACATTGCATTGCTCTATACTGCCCTGCTGTTGTGTGATTGACCATTGTGCACCCAGGAACTTTCACACGGCATTAATAAGGGTGAAGAAATCATTGACAGCCTAGGTGGGCTCAATTTGGCCTTGTCAGGACATTTCCATTTCCCATTGATTTTAGTTGTTTGTGGTTGCACGCAAAGTGTCAGAGCTAGTGAATTAGAACAGGTGACAAGGGCCCTTGGGAAAGCACAACACCAACATTAGGTAGATGGGAAATGATTGCAGCTCTACTTCTTCCTTAATCATTTTTCTTTCTTAAAAATGTGTATCGCACAAACTACCTCTCTATTTTGTAGCGCTGTGTAATTTCATGATACAGCAGTTAGGAGATAATTTGATTTAAAGAAAAAAAAATAGAAATACTAACTACAGCTCTCTGGAGACTCACTGCTTAATGATATGCGCTTAAAAGTATAAGGAATGAGAAAATGAAGAGGAACGGTGCCTGCAGGGTACGTTCAGATCTGGGTTATCTCACTGTCTCACAGCTGAAGGCGGGGCAACCTGTGACAGTCACTCGTGACTTGCACTCCTGAGCCTGAGGAGCTGGGGGAGACCAACCTGATCAGACCCTGCAGGGCATGGGCTGACTTCAGTACCCTCCCGATCATCATCCTGTGTTCATGACCTGGAGCATGGTGCCAGTCCCGATGATTGCTTGCTTTTATCTTAGAAAGCCTTTCCTGGCCTTGAGAACAAAGAAGAAGGAATTCGCTCACAGCTGAGATGCTCAGCTGGGAAAGGGAAACTGAAACAAGAAGCCTGTTTGGGTTTTTATTCACTTTTCCTGAACACAAAAGTAAAAAATAAGGTTATTTCTGTCCCTATTGTTTGCTTGAACTGCAGAAATCACATTCTTGCCCATGACTACTATGGTACTAGTGGAATTTTTCTCCTAAAAAGGTGAGATGGGAGAGTTTAAAATGTGAGTTTAAAATGTTCATCTCCCTTTTCCTGGGTGAGTGCTTTAACTGGTCTTGTATACTAAAGGGCTTATAGACTGTCTCTCAACACACTTATACCAAGGTAAATTTAAGCAGAAGGTGCACGCCATCTTCTTTAAAACGGTACTATTCAGGTAAAAATATGCTGTTTCTGACTAATTAGAACAGATTTTTTCCCCCTAAAATCTTTATTTGGTGTCAAAACACAAATTCTATTTTAGGTTTTGGAATAATGGTAGTGGAAAGGGCTACAGGGGTGGCTTCCGTGAGAAGCTGCTGGAATTTTCCCTGTTCCAACAGAGTCAGTGCCAGGCAGCTCCAGGACCTGCTGCTGCCTAAGGCTGAGCTGATCAGAGGTGGTGAGGGGCCTGCAGGGGCATCCCCAGCCAAGGCAGGGATCTTCATGAGCACTCCAAGAAGGGATATGTTAGAAGGGCCTGATGTTTGAAAGTGGGACGGGACTTTTATAGTGATTGACTGTCAATCATATGGCTCCAGGTCAGCTGTGTCATCTGGGCATTTTTAGATAAGGATATCTTACCTTACCTGCCACATCTTTACTCCACTACCAGGATGTTTAACTTTGTAGTTAATGAGTCAGACTGGTTTTGGCAAAATTCAACACCAAACCAGCCTGACACACCTCTCTCAGCCCACCACTGATAGCCTTGCAAATAGGACATTGTGTGAGTTACCTTCTAGGCAGAACATCCTGCTGCACAGGGGAGGGCTTCTCACCCTGAGGAGGGAACAGCATCAGAAAGAACATGTGATGAACTGACCATAAACAACCCCCATTCCTTTCTCCCTGCATCCTCTTGCTCGGGGCAGGGAGGGGCAGGAGGTAGAAAACTAGAAATAAAGTTAAGACTGGGAAGGAGGGAGGTGTAGCCGGAAGGTGTTTTTTAGGATTGCTTTTACTTCCCATAATCCTACTCTGATTCTGATTAGTAATAAATTCAATTACTTTCTCCAAGAGGAGTCTGTTTTGCCCGTGATGGTAAATGGTGAGTTGTCTCTCCCCATCCTTATCTCAATTAATGAGCTTTCATTATATTTTCCCTCTCCTGCTCCTGTTGAGCAGGGGAGTGATAGAGCAGCTTTGGAGGGCATCCAGCCCAGATCAAACCACCACACAACCTATGTCCCTAAGCCTTTTAACAGAAGTGAAAGTCACACACACTGGAATCCCATAAAATGCTAATTCCCCTATTTAGGAAAAATGGTCAAAAATACTGTAAAGTAACATGATAATTCTGCAATCTAAATCCTTCCCATGATTTAATAGGCTGATAAGCACTTGAGAATGAAGGAATGAGGGTGTGATTTGGTTGTAATGTAAGTTGATGAAGATTCCTTTTCTTCAGATGTCATTTTTGAAGTCACTTGCAATCAAACAATCTTCTTATCTTTCATTTCCTATTGCATACTTAGGCAATCTGCTCTCTATAAGCAGTTATTACAACAACTTATATTTTTTCCACTTACATCTAATAACGGTTTACTCATTCCTCAAAGGTCTATACTTATTTTCATTTTTTATAACAAAATGTGAAGCAAAAAGTCTATTCAGAAAAGTAGCTTTTAAACAAATGGGAAAACCACGAAGGACTAAAGGCTGGGGAAAGCCTTTGAGATTCAGATATTGATATCAGGATGGAGAAATGGATGAATTTAAAGAGTTTGTGTGGTAGATGCTTGGTTTACCTTGGTGCAAACACTTGCCCACTAGATAGTAATTCAAGATATTACTGCTTTCTGTTTATTTGATATTGCCTTCACAGCTGAGCCTTGTTAACATGCAAAGTCAGCCAAATTAGTTCAAAGAGCTTTCAGATCTTCAAGGACATGTCTGTTTGCCCCTTTTTTGTGTTTCATTTTGGTAAAGTCAAATTAAAAACAAAACAAAAAACAAACTGATCTAAAACCCAAACAAACAAAAAACTCCCACAGGAACAATGTATGTTTGTATGAAACCAAAAACTGTGATTAGATAAAAATAAATGTGATCCACATGATTCAAGTTTGTCAGTCATTATGAGGGGGAGAGAAGGTTTGCAGCTCCCCTGCTTTCCACCCCAAAGAACAAAGCACACAGCCCTTCTTCTCTGAGATTATAGAGTTACTGCCCAGTGCACCTCATTCCTTCAGCAATCAGGACGCTGATAAGACCAGCAATTCATCTGATCCCACCTTGCAAATCTTGTATGGCCAGCCCTGAAAGCATGGAACTGTCAATACTGAGAAAAAACAAAACCCTACACGTGGAAGGAGTTTGGAAGTGGAAAAGCATCTGCAAGCCATGCACTGGAAAAATCCTCCCTTAAGGAAAAAAGTTAAACAGGAGCATGTGAAGGATGCAGGAAAATGTGTGAATTTGGACACAGGCTGAACATGAGAGTCCTTTAGCAACCTTGGCCCCATATTAGAGCCATACTGATAGTCTGGTGTGATTGTGCCATATTTCAGTCTCCCTTCTCTGGGTAGCACCATCAGAGGACGTCTGCTAATGCAAGATTAACTCTCAGGTCATACTGGTCCCCCTCTGTGTGATGTGAGCTAACTTGCAGGTGAGTACTTCAAAATTAAATGGTCAGCTCAGTCAAGTTTGGTAAAAGGCTGTTCTCAGCAGATACTGGTTAGAGTGACTTGCAGTGCCTGAAAAGCTTTGGGAGAATAAAGTTTGAACCAAAATGAGTTAAGCAGAGAGCCACTGATCAGTTTCTTTCACATTATCTTAATTTGATGTCTGTATAACAAAGGGTTATTTGTAACAGACTAATAGGAAGACAGGACTGTGACATAAAAATTTCCAGCTGAAATAAAGCAAGGCAGTTACAAATTGTCCACTGGGTTGACATAATAATCTTTCATTTCAGAGCAGCCGAGTTCTGCATCCCAAGTGTAGCCCTCTAGCAGATGCCTCTGGCAGCAACATGAGTCCTGTTTCCATCTGTCTAGAGTAGAAATGCTGGCAAAACATAGGTTTTGGGTGGAAAAGAAATAAGTTTTTTTTTGTGAAAGAGATATTTATTTCCTGAAATAAGGGAAACCAGGAATTAATTTCTTCTTTCAGGCTATGGCAAAGGAACACAGAATTCCTTTCCACTGTCCACATGGATATTGGAATTTATTTAGAAAAAAAGAAACCAAAGAAAAAAACCAAGGTGACACATACATATTTACATAGTAACACATCCAGATAATATATTGTGGTGCTTTCAACATTTGAGAAAATAACTATATGAATTCTTAAGGTTCCAAACTTTTAGATCTCACTAAAATTTGCTCAGGATATTACGACTTTTTTTTTTTTTGGCAGTATTTATTCACAAAAAATTTTTTAAATGTATCAGTTTAAGTATACTCAAAAAAAAAAATTAAGAAGCATCACCCTAAAACCAGTGTCTGATCACCCCTCATCTGTCTGTAAGTCAGAGATTACTGCATCTGTCTGGGATATACAAAACCTTAGCTCACATCCCTTCTCTAGGAGATGTGAAATTCTGTGCCTTAGGTTTCTGGGAAATATTTAAGTTACAGATCTAATTTCTCTGCCAAAGGCTATTTTCTTCTTACTTTCTCCCACTGAAATCAAAGACAGTCTGGGTTTGATATCTGACTCTGCCAGATGGGGTGCAAGTTAGAGCAGCAGAAACACAACTCCTGCTTTTATTCAGGATGTCCCAAAGGAACAGAACTCTCTAGCCTTGCCCTATAGAACTTTTTATCTTAAAGCTAAAAAAGTTCCAGATATTTCTGAATATCAAAAAATTAATAATTTATCCTTTCAATTTGGAGATATTTTCCCCTAACCTGAAAGAGCTCCCTTCATCCCAGAAATTAATAACCTCCCCCTACTAAACAATCCTCTAAAATTTCCCATCTACCACAGCATGGGGTACATATTCAGCTTTATGCTGGAGGAAAAATGAGTTATACTGAAGTTAATTCCCTTCTTTTGACTACACAGAGTTAAATCTGTGACTAATTTCTTTGAGTGAAGCTGAGCTTTGAGCATGAGGCTAACCCCATGACAGTGGCATAGCTGATATTCTAAAAGCTTAGCATGTGCTGGAGTGCCTGACTACACTGGAGCCACTGGAAATGGAAGAGGGGAAAGATAAGCAAACCCTGAGCTAAACCTGAAATCTTAAAAAAAATATACAGCAAAATATGCCTACTGAACAAAGTACAGAACAGTCTCATACCTGCATTGTATAACAGACACCTCACAATAAATAAATTGAGAGTCAAGCACTGAAGATCGAGGAACTTGAAGGAGCTATAAATACAGACAGGAGCATATGGTTTGCAACCTGATTTTCCTTCTGTTCTCAGCACGGGTGAGGCCACACCTCGAGTGCTGTGTCCAGTTCTGGGCCCCTCAATTCAGGAAGGGCATTGAGGTGCTGGAGTGTGTCCAGAGAAGGGCAACAGAGCTGGGGAAGGGTCTGGAGCACAAGTTTTATGAGAGACAGCTGAGGGAGCTGGGAGTGTTTAGTCTGGAGAAAAGGAGGCTCAGGAGGGAATTTATTGCTCTCTACAACTCCCTGAAAGGAGGCTGTAGCCATTTGAGGGTCAGTATCTTTTCCCAAGTAACAAGGAATAGAGCCAGAAGAAATGCCCTCAAGTTGTGCCAGGGAAGGTTTAGATTTGATATTACAAAAAATATCTTAATCTAAAGGGTTGTCAAGCAATGGAACAGGCTGCCCAGGGAAGTATTGAAGTCATCATCCTTGGAGGTAATTAAGAGATGTGTAGAGATGGCACTTAGAGACATGCTTTAGTGGTAGATAATGGCAGTGTTGGGTTAATGATTGGACCTGATGATCTTAAAGGTCTTATCCAGCATAAATGATGATTCTTTGCTTCTGAGAGGCCCTGACACATATTTAATGTTTACTTTTCCAAGTTGCAAATCACTGTTAATTTATGCTAGGTCTAGCCCTACACAATGAGGTTGCTGAGGCTGTAACAATTTTTAATTGCACAGGGCTAAGTTAGGGATTTACTGTGTTGTGGTATAAAACCAGTATTTCATTATGCTTCCATCAATTCCCATGCTGTGTAGATGCTTAATACTGAACAGAGAAGGGTGAGGTGATGATGACAAACAGGGGGTGTGGACCTGGGACAAGATATGGATCCGGGGCATGAAGCAGGTAAGAGGGGATGGCGAAGGAAGGTGATGCCTCAGTGACAAGACCCCAGTCTTGCACAGGAAGGCCTGTTTCTAGCTTTTGTTGAACTAAGTGATCACAAAATGCTGTTACAGGTGTAGCTGTAATGCTTGAGAAACACAAGGCATAAAACAGAGAGGGGGATAATACTTTTGGAGCTTATCTTTTGGATTCAGGCACTTTGCTTTCCAAAGTGACTTGTACCACTGCCCTAAGTCTACTGTGGACTTTCATGGAACAGCTGACGTGCACCTTTAAGCAACTATGCATGCAAATATGTGCATTAAATGGTCTGTCTTATTGCTACCCAGAGAGCTTTCAGACTTGGTCCTGATCCCAAGTGGCTTCATGGGAATAAGGGAATCTTCCCATATTAAATCCAGTGGTCTGCATCAGGCCTTCAATATGTTGCCTTCATGGAGAATTTCCAGTGGAATTAGAAGGGCAAAAGTCAGCCTTTAGCCACTGTCTGCATGAAGTTATTGCACATGATTCCTCCCAGTTGCTGGGCATGGCAGTACCTCGAAGGCTCGGCTCGGTGACACCCAGCCCTTCCAATGCTCTGGCGCTCCACACATTTGCACCAGCTTTCTTTCACAAGTTCAGTCTCAGCTTGCTTCCTCCCTCTCCCTCCTATTTGCCAAAAATGTACCAGTTGCAGAACAAAGGAATTACCACAGGGGCAGTTTGGCTGGAGAGCTGTGGAGCCCAGCAATTACCTGCTGCTCTCGCTGTGGCTGAGCTTTCTGTCATGTTCCATTTCACATTTGCATAGCTCTGTGTATTGGCTCTTTCATCGCTACCATACACAAGCTGTAATCAGTTCATTTTATGGCTGTCTTCAGCTAAATTCTTTGTTGATTTTAACATGACAGAAGTTGAAAAGATTACGTATTATAAATAGATAATTAATATATCAGCACAGCTTGTTGCTCTCTGTCTCTCCATCTCTTTAGGAGAATTGGTTTTAATGTTTCCTCTGCCTTTCTGTCCTCTATGTAGACTGCCTGAGAATTAGAATGAAGCTTGACAGCTTGATTAAAATTTCACCTGATATATTTCTCCTTCCATAGTGGATTCCTCTGTTTTGAATAAATGGGTCATGTGTAAAAAATGAAATCACAGATAATTTCCAAGTAGAGTAATTTTTTCCTAATTATATTTTTTTTTGGTTTAGTTGTGGCCGTAGCTTGGGGATATGTTTATATTCTAGGTTTTTCATTAAACTATACATGAGCATTTTGTAACATTGGTGAAATTATCTTCTGAATGTCGTTTGGAGATGTACCATTTTCATTTTTTCAATGGTAAGCTCAGGCACTAGGTTGATTCACTTGCAGATGAGTTTAGAATTAAACTCCTGCATCCTGAGACCCCAGTCATCTCCTGAACATCCTTCTACTCCCAAATCACAATATTCATAGCTAGCACACTAGAGAGCATCAGTTTTGCTTCAGCTTGTGGAAGTCTTAATAATTGTTCCATAGATAAAGTAAATTCGACCTCTTAAGTCTGCCTTTCTTAGCTACCAGCCATAAATCTCTTAAAAGTTTTTGAGAGATCTGCAAATCTTGTGGCCATGACATGGAACAATAATGAAGCACAAGACACTTTCTGGTGTTCACAAAGACCTTTTTGCAGCTTTAAACAGGGAGAAGGCATAATGCATAAATCTGAGAAGGTAAGTAGAAAATAAGACAGAGATATTTCTACACCCTTTTTATAACTCAAAAGTCAGGTCATTTTGCAAATTCTGTGCTTGCCAATGTGAAGCTTTATTTATTTTTCATACAATAGCTTGGGAACACTTATTTGTGTGTGGCAGGAATAATTCTAGGGTGTTTGAGAGAGCCAAGGGGGAGCAGAGGGGCCTTAAGTGCCTGGACACTAGGGATAAATTCTGGGGTAGATTTATCGGGACCTATGAATCTAAACCACATACTAAAATCTTTATTTGTCCAAGATCTCTAAAACAAATACCCATTGACTGAAAAACCTGAAGTGGATCAGTGGCTGGACACTGACAGTACAATCTGTGGGGATGGGGAACCATAACTGTATTATCCTGACTAGTGAAGGTGTTTGGGGTAGGGGTCCAAGCACCATTTGTGATGCTATCCTTATCCTTATCTTTATCCTTATCCTTCTCTGCTGGGCATCCTTGTCCATAGCACAGAGTTCAGGAGGTACCTTGCAGAGACCCAAAAGGCAATGCCTGATCTTATCCATAGCTGGCTTTTCCTCCTAGTGGAATCTCATTGAATTCAGCTGAGGCAGATGTGAAATAGAAGTGTTTCTCTCAGTTAATATTTCCTTGCAGAGCACAGCATGTCAACACCCAAGGGTAGAACAAAAATGCATGACAAGGACCTCAGCTGAAGAGCTCTATACAGAATAATGGAAAAGGGATTTCAATATGGGAAGTATTTAATACTTGAGGAAAGTTAGCAGAGAAGTTGTGTCATGTATTTTCCTGCACACATAACACGATCCCCAAGCCAAAGCTTTCACCATCTTAAGCAGTTTTCAGAGGTAAATGTCATTTGAATTGTCAGGATTTCATTTCAACTGACTAATTTTCTCCTTCTGGGAGTCAAATTCTGTCCAGAATTACAACCTGGCTAAATCTCCTTTCAGTGATGCAGTAGCTAAATAATAGCAAGTGTGCAATCACCTCACACAGTGTACCCACTGGTTGTTTTGAATACAATGTCAGCAGTATTAACACACAACCTGACTTCAACATTTCTGAAAATCCATACATAACATTCACATTTATAACATTTGAAGTGAGTGCAAATGTATTTTAATGTTGCTGGTAGATCCCTTATATACTACAGAGTGATATAAAATGTGTAAAAAGTATAAAATGTATAAAAGTAAAATGTATGAAAAGTGTAAATTGTGATCAGTCTTGATAGGTTTTCATTATATTTTGTGGCAGTTTTTTGAGGATTCTTCTTTAACAAGAAATTTTTTAGAATCCAAATGCACCACTTAGCTGTATGAAAGCATGCTGTATGAATTCCTAGTTAAAGGAAAGAATCCCTAAATGCTGCTGCATAATATCACTCACAAGACACTTTGGAAACTCTTTTCTCTTTAATGAAAAAAACATTTCAAAAAGAATCCCCTGAAAGGAGCTTGCATTTGTTGCTAATGCTTTTGGCCTCTGTTAACTATTCAGCAAATCTCTGATGCACTGTAGTTCAATAAATGGGCAACCTTCTCTGTTTTGCGTTTTGATTCTTTTGCCTTTAATGTAAGATAAAACAGCCAGCTTAGTAGGAAGAGTTTCTAAAGATTCCTGGGAAAACAGAGAAAAATGCAATAAATAATTTTCAGTAGTCATTAAAATATGATCAGGAAAGGCTTTTGATGGTTCTCAAGCACTTGTAAAATATACTGAAAAGATGTGTTGTTTTAAAAAAAACCACAACAGCTTTTCTGGATGTGTTTTAAAAGTTCAGAGCTGTCCTTGCTGTACCATGAGTCACAGTGATGATGACAGTAAAATATTGCAGTTGTCCTTCACAGTGCACTTCAAATTCTCAGCGCCCTTTGCCTATCCTGCATTCAAAATGGAATTGAGGGCTAGTCTAGTTTATAGAGCCGGTCAAAACCTGGAACTGCTTTTACAGAAGAAACTGAAATATTTTGACATTTCTTTTGTCCTAAATCAAGGAATGAAAAGCAAAACATTTTGCACAAGGAAAGAATGACATTTATTAAAAACATACATTTGGAAATATCAAAACACTTCATTGAAGCAGTTTGTTTAGAGAAGGTTGAAACACTTCATTTAAGTATAAAAGACACTGATTATAATAATTAAAATAAAGGACCCTGCTCTGGTTACTTAGGAAGTGAACACCACTGATAAATTCCCATTGAGTAAATTTTATTGGGGCAGGACAGTGTGAGAATGGGGCAAACCGGGTCTGGCTATCTGGAAATGCATTCTCTAAAAATTCTGTGAACATTACAGGTTATTTGTACCTTATATTTGGGGAACATAAAACATTGACACATAAAACATTGAAAATTGTAAATGAAACACTCAGGTGAAGTCTTCTCTTGAACTGTGGCTGATGTTCCTACAATAGGTGAGATACTCCTTTTGTTATTACTTTTTTTAGAGGTAGTAAAATAAGATTTGCATGAATTGAGTTTGGGTTTTGGTCTGCTGTTAGTTTCTGGTGTTACTGTGGCAAAAGATGTGCTCTTGGAATATTTCATTTCCCCTTTCAGAAAAGGAGGGGACTGTTGTGCAGTTCTGTAGGTCTCACCTGATGAGCCATGGTCTCTGGAGCAAGGTGTCTCATGCCAGCTCAGTCCTCGGCCCTGGACGAGATTGGCCTGGAGTCTGACTGGCTGCAACATCTCTGAAATTTTGGAGAGAGAGCTTGCCAGTCCTATAGCCCTGCTGTGAAGTCCTACGGCTTGGGACTGTCAAGGGACATGTAGGTCACGGTGGCCTTAAAGAGCAGGATCTAGAGCTGAAGTGTGTCTTCCTGCTGAAAGGAGACACTTGTAACACCACCCAGAGGTACTGGGAGAAGAAGAGATTTTCTTCTTCATGTTCTTCATCCATGAGTTAAAGTTCCTGCAATGTTCCCGTGCCTCCACTATATGAACATACAATACTGTTAACAAATAATTCCAAAAGCTGACAGACCTCACGGCGCAGTCCACAGTATGGAAATTAAACTATTATTTATTTTCCCATTATATAGCCAAATTTCAACTAAAAAAATGTGCATGATGCCATAATAAGACTGCTAGCTGTTTAAAGAAGTATTAAATCTATATGAAGTTTAAGATTGTGACACATTGCAGAGAATTCCAACCACAGCAGGAGCCCAGCATAGACAAGACTTGGTGCTCACTGCTGCTGTTTTGGTGAGGTAACAGGCAACCATCGAGCTGACAGCATGGCATGTAAAAGATAATTAAGCCTTGTAATTAAGAAGATATTAAGTGCATAATCTCATTTATTCATTTAATTAAGTTTGGCAAGTTTGTCCTATGACGTTAGATATCAGTTGCTAAAGATACACATTTACATTTAATAAGCATAATTTCTGACTTGCCTTATTTTGTTATTTGCCAAATGAACACCTAGAGAGCCCTTTTAAATGGATTAAGCAGTATAAGCCTAATGCATTACAAGAGCATAATGGTACTTTTATTGCTCATTAAATTTTGAGTTAATTATGTAGCAACCAGGTTTATGTTTTATTATATCTAACCTCAATCCATGGGCTCTTAGAAGTAGTCTAAGGGAAGGAAAACAACTTCAAAATGTACTGTATGAGGTCTCTTTCAAATGCATTTACTTCAGGAAATTCACAGCTCTGCAGGTAAGAGAAGGCAGGCACCCAGTGCTGGGTTCCTCCATCCAGAGCTGAGCACAATACTTGGAACCTCCCATTAAGATATGTCTTATTGTGGAACTTTACCTTTCTCAGGAAGAAGACCATATTTTCTTTCTTTTCCACCCAGGTTTTGTTAAATTTTGATTCTTCTTTTTCTCTCCTTTTTTTTTTCCTGTCCTTTGAGCAGCTAAAATAATCAATGTTCCTTGCTGTAGGGACTAGTCTGACCTAGGTGAAATCTTCTTCTCAAAATAGCCATTGGAAAGTTTGGTGTCTAAAGAACTTTCCAAAAAATGGGACATATGTCCAGAAAAGAGGTTTCTGCCCCAATAGTATCAGGCATCTCTTTTGGAATGGGATCTCCTTCTCTCCAGTATAGAAGAAACCCTGAGTGGCCAAGTTGGGGTATGTGGTTTATGTTAAGACAGTAAAGGTTAATGGAGAACAATCTTCTTAGCAGATTGCTGGCAATGAGATACGGGCATGAAAGAGAGAAATTCTGATCAGGGCTGTCTGAGGGAAAACAGAGTGAGACTCTAACATCTATCCAGTGGCTCCCTAGTTAATTTTTTTTCCTGTTGATTTCATTATGTTTTAGACCAAGTCATTATGTGTTTCATTTGCTCTGAATTTTCTCAAACCTTGTGTACTAGATATGGAATATGGGATTAGAAATGACGTTTCAGTGTCCTGCACTCCTGGTGACACTGGGCTTGGGAATGCTGCAGGGTGAATGAGAGAATCAAGCAGTTCCAGAAGTTTGCTGTAGTAAAAGCTGCAGTGAAATTTAAAGAATATCCTCAATGAAAAAGTAGATTTCTAATTTCCACACATAAACATTTATGGCTTCCTTTGTACAGCTGGAAAAGAAAGCACTCATTTTTAGAAATAAACTTCCCATGTGACTAATTAAATAAATTATTCAAGTGTGTGCAATTCAGTGATATTCCATGGGGATGTACTTTATGGGACAAGTATCTGGAAGAATATATTTTCAGCTTAAAAGTCTCTAGATGTGCAACACTAGATTAAATTCTTCTTTTGTCCATCAAACCTCTGATTTCTAATTGTGATTGACTGGCTTTTGGAAACCTTTTCTCCTCATTTTAGACATGAATCTTTTTGGTGGAACATGTTACAAACTCAGTGACCTGAATTCCATTATTTCAATAAAACCTTTGCCAGATGCTGTACATAGCTGACAATTCTGAGGGAATTTTTTCACAACAAAAAGCAAAATTGTGAAGTCTCTTCCAACTATAAAATATCATGTGAATGCTGAAAAAATCTTAATGATGCCCAGCACATGGAGTCCACCACACGTAATCTTTTGTTGGATTAACGTTAAATCCAGAATTTAATGTTATCTGATTAGGTGTGAACAGAATTTTCAATGAAGCAGAAAACAGGACACAGATGATAAAACAGTGACTTTAAATAAAGATAAGGTGACTTTGTTGCAAAGCCAAAAAAAATTGCATTTGAATAATTCCAGTGTAGCAATTTTAACCCTGCTAAAGCAAATCTCTTGGAAATGTAACCAAAATGAATTTTCCTGTCTCCAACTAATCTGGGTTTTGTTTTGTAAACTATGTAAGATTTTATTAGGTTCTATGGAAATAATCTCTTTGAATTTATTCAAACCACATAGTTATTATTGTGCCTGGGATTCAAAGACTGAAACATTTCAAAATGCTTTTATCAACACAGAAACACAATTGCTCTGACCTCCATTCTGTAAGGAGTTCCACCAAAGCCAGTTCTTGGCTTTGCCTCAGATCCCAGAATCACACCTGAGCACCAGTCCACAAAAGGGAGCTGTTTTTTTATGGATCAATGTGAAGGAGCCACGATTTCATTTGCAACCCGCATAATAAAAGAGCATGATTGTACAATGAAATGCACGGGAACCCTGGAGCAACATCATGTCTGATACTAATTCCTTTAATAGCATCTGTGGATGTCAATTTATGTCAACAAAGAATGTGACCATATCTTCCTTTAGGAAGAAAAGGTTATACTTGCCAGTGGACAAGTGATTTCATCAGACAGCTTTTTGGAATGAGCTTCATGTTGCAGGTCCCTCAGGTAGCACAGGGGTGAAAACGAGGTGGCAGAGGCTTCACCATTGCCTTGTTACCTAAGGAAGTTCACAGAGACTCCCGTAAGTCTGCAAATGTGCCAGCCTGCTTCCTCCCTTCTTGCCAGACATGACTTCACTCAGTAACTTCCCATTTCTTTTGATGCCCTAAAAATTTTCTGGCAGGGGAACCATAAAATGAGTGAGCCTTCCTGAATCATCCTTTGTGGAATCTTCAGGAATAGTACAGTGGTTATCACTGCTATTAATGCCTTAATCACACTGAAAAGGAAGCATGCCCTCCCTGAGCTCAGAGTCACTATTGTAACCTTTGCATTTCAGCCTGGCTCAGTCATCACTCAGTGAATTCTGTTCCTTATGCCCGATCTTGAGGACTGTGCCTGCACCAGCTGCCAAAGATTCTCTCCCTCATCTTCTCTTCCAGCTCCTGTGACTGCACTGATGGACTCTGTCTCCACTGGCAGTGCTCTTCTGGATAACTTTGGTGCCTTCCACTTTCTTAGGACAGAAGAGCGGCAAAAGAGCCTTCCAGGTTAGGTATAATTCTTCAGTGGTGTTTTCTATTTCCTGAGCCTTGCTGTTTTATTTTGATCATGTGACATTAAAGGGGGAGAAAAACAGTGACAGAAGTTACAGTCATTCTGATCCTAACACCAGTATTGCAATGAATACACAAAAGGCAGAGGAGGAGCACACAAATGGAAATGAGAGGAAGTGTTTCAAATAGCTTAGCCAGTTGTCATGCTCATGGAGTGGATATGTTCTTGGTGGTGGCTTTCAGACCCCTTCAGTGCTCATGTTTCCTGAAGGCCTGGTTTTAAGTCTCTGAAAATTTCTGTGAGTGTAAGATCGGTAGAATAGATGGAACATTGGAATGAATCTAGATCACATTATTTGTATATCCTGTGCTCTGCAATTACACCAAGGCACAGTTAGAATAATTATATTTCCACCTAAATCTTATTGCTGATTTTAGTGTAGTGCAAGATCTGTGGTTCTGAGTTGTTTTCTAAAAGCTCTTCCTTGGACATACTTTCAGCTTAAGCCTTAACTGGTACACAATGATAAACAGAGGTCAGCTAGCAAACAGAATAGTGTCAGCATTATTATCTCTTGGCGAAACAGTGACTTCTTTGGCCAGCTGAAGTTTGTGTGACATGACTGAGCCATCCTTAAATAAATAATCTGTAGCTGGAAATAAGATTGTCTTTATAACACCAAAAATTGTGCGGTCACAGCTCAAGACATTTTGGGTTAGAGAAAGAAATGAATTTATTGAAAAATGATAGGAAGATGATATTTAAAATTCAACACATAAATGTTCAGTTTAAGTGGAAAGAGACAGTGATCTACCTGGCTGCTGCTGTTTCTAAGCAGGGACATTATTTGCATTCTTTATTTTGCTGATGCTGTTAAGCTCAGAAAGAATGTACTGTAATACTGAACTGGTAAAATGCTTGGTATAAAATTGAGAAATTTTCACGGTGACTGGACAGCTGCTTACAAAAAGTTACTTGGGGCAGAATATCAAATGTTCTGCCATAGTTTGCAGTAGGTGATGGGAGCTCTTCCCTGTCTCGGCATTTGTACACAGAACTGACAACCTGTCACTTGTTTTTACTGTTGTTTCCCCCATTTATCCCCATTTTTTCCCAATTACTAAGTGTTTTTTAGCTGTGATGACCACTGATAAGACAATATATCATTTTGGGTTCCCATTTTTTCCCTAAATCTTCACTAGTGACATGGAGAAATCTACTTGCTTTTCTCTAGGTTTTCTGTTAATACTGCCAACCCTTACTATCAAGGACCCACTTTGTAGGGAAAGAAATCAAGTCATCAGTCTGAACTGTAAGAACGTATTATACTCAGATAGGACATGTTATCAAAGAAAATAATTAAAAAATGAAGGATGATTCTCAGTCCCTAATCTCTACAGCTCTGACTAAGAAACTGCTATTTGTCCATGTTTAGTCATTAGCTTGTTGCCTGTTGTGGGTTTGCTCTGTACGTACCAATCCTGGCCGTGGATAGAGCACAGACCAGAGACAGCTCCAGCTTCTGGGTGTTGTCATCCTTTCTTGGGAGGTGTTTTCTCCATGAGCTGTTTGGTGCCACTTGTCTCCAGGCATTTGTGCTATGCCTTGATTTTGGGAGGAGGCTTTGTGGGTGGAAGGACAGGAAAAGACCAAGAGTAGTGGTGACAAGAAAGCTGGGGTAGATGTGCCATTTGGCACGAGGCTGGGGTGGAGGAGTCTGGTGTCAGTCTTGGTGCAGGTTGGGGCAATCACTGAGTCAGAGCACGGTGGAACATACCCAGAGTTGGTAAAAAGGCCCGTGTTTTTCTGCAACTACCTCGTAATTTACCAGCAAAATCCTGCACACTGTATGTGATCTTACATACAAGCAGGATGGTTAAAATCTGTTGCCTTTGTGCAGAAAACTGCTCCATTTTTAATAAACCTGGGCATATAAAATACAGGAAACTGAAATGGTGATGGTGAAACCAAATTGAATTCCTCTGCTTTTCCTCACCTTACAACATGAGGCTTGAAGGCAAAAATAATATAACAATCTGAACTGAAAATGAATAACTGAAAAATGCTCTGTAAACTAGAATAAGGACTGAAAGGCATTCTGTTTTATTAGATTTTAAATCAAGTTGTCCATACAGTAGGGATATCAGTATCGCAAGTGAGTTTGGGGGTTTTTTGTTAGCAGATTACGATGGTTTACTTAACAAAGCAAGACTTTTTAAAAAAGAAAATATCAGTGTACTGAAATTTCATGAAGAAAGAACTAGCTGTATGCAAAGAGTTTCACTAAGCCCTGTGCACGCTGACAGAGGTTACAGGGATTCAGAAGACAGATCTCTGGCTGGTGCAGTTCTTCCACAGGAAGTGTTAGGGCAGCAGGCAGATGCCTGAACTGAGATTTAGCCAACTGAGCTGGAAAACTGCTGGACATGGCATGAGAAACTGCTGGATATGACGAAGTGCAATGTTGAGAAGCTGACAAAAGTTATGGACAGGTCCGTGGAGGATGGCTGTATTGCACAGGAGGTTAAGGGGAAGCTATGCAAGAAACAGTGGAACTTCACCAAAAAATGGACTAAATTAGATTTTTGAGTGGGTCAAATCTTTTAAGTCCAGAAATAAGTAGATAACTGTATCAGTAATAACACATAGGAGGTACCAAATTTTGGTATGGATGTAGCAAAACTTGGTCCAATGCAGAATAATTATTTATGGGTTGTGGCTGGAGTGGAGAAATGGAGATATGTTTCAGAAATTCCAAGACTTGTCATTAGCTGCTGAAAGAAAACATGCACATACAAAATCAAAGCCGGCAATAATTTAATTTGGGATTGGACGTTAATGCTAGGGTGATGTCACAGCACTTAATCAGACTTTACCCTCTGAAAGCAATTTAAAACTTTCCGGTCTGCTTCAGGGACTGAAGCACAGGTTGGGTGAGCACACGGCAACTTTTTTTGAAATAAGGCTCCTGAAAGGAAAAGTAACAGTGAGGAAGAGAACAAAGGGAAGTGTGCACAAGCAAGATTGTAGAAATAAACTCTGTGGGAGGAAATGAGGTTCAGCTAGAGAGATTTTAATTTAGGCATGTCCCTAAATACCTTGTTTAATTGTACAGGACAAAGTCCAGGAAAATATTCAAACATCTCAGTAACACAAACTCATGCTTTCATTTATCTCCTTTCAATCTGGCTTGTGTCTAAGTTTTTTCCATCTTCTGTAAAGGGCTGAACATAAATTTCACATCTCCCTTCACAAGTGTTTTAATTGTCTAAACAGATTATGAAGTTGGAGGCTGAATGTGGCCAAATATGCCTCCTCAAAATGCAGATTACTAGAGTAAGAGTTATGTTAAAGGACATAGGGTAAAGTGCTGAAATTATGACACATAGCTCATGATGGATTTTCTTTCTAGGAAACTAATAGAGCTTAATTGTGGAGTTAAAGTGTCACAACATTACATAGTATTTGAGGAAAATGAAAAATCTCTGGGTTTGTATATTCAGGCAGCTGATGAAGATATCTGTATGGAAAATGTATGGCATTCATATTTTTTATTAAAAGAGGAAGTAAATAGAGATGAATGTTATAGATTAATGATCAGATTCCATCTGATTATAAGGAGCAGCTGCCTCACTTGAAGCTGATATCATGTCACATCTCATTACTAAAAGTTCAGGGTCTGTAAGACTTCTAGAAGTGAGATGGCTAATTTTTCCTCTAACATAAAATTAGGCATCCTCTAAGTCATGGAGTTAACAAGTTTGACTTTCTGGGACTGCCACCAGCAAAGATTTAAAACCCAGGTCACTGTAACCAGTGTTCACAAAGAATTAAGCTGCACTTTTCATGGAAGAGTAAGGATATGAATCCTCTCTGCATTGCACACTGAAAGATTACTGCCTGTGTGACTGCCTCATACTTTCAGTTGGGTGGGCTGGTCTTCTTTTCCGATCTGAAGCTCTCAGGCAGAGTTGCCATGTGTTGTTAAGCAACAATGGTCCGTTAAGCAGTGCATGAAACAGTCCCTGCTCTTGCTTTGTTAAGTGCTTTGGGGAAGAGAAGGATTGCACACGATGGAGGAATGATTGCTAACAGTGTCTTTGGTTTTGCACTTCTCTTGCTTATCCTTTGAACTGGCTTGGTTCAAAGCTGGTGGTTGTATCAGCCAGGTAGTACAGCTGAGCAGTTCTGCTGCTATTTCACTGCTGCCCAAGAAGAAAAGCACCTGAAACAAAGCTCATCGTGATTCCAATGTCATGTGTGCTGTGTTTCTCCACTGACATGCTGACACATCAAAAACTGTCTGTGCTTTATCACTGCACGGACTCTACAAGTGAAATATTTGATTTGATCTAACAGGCAGTTGTATGAATCGACAGGTAAAACACATAAACCCTCCTGGGACACCCCTGTGCTTTGCTTTGAACTCTTTCAAGTCAATGTTTTTTTCAGGTAGCTTGATCTAAACCTTCTCCTTTTGTGTGTTGTCTGGAATCACCTGTTTTTAATTCTTCGTTAAAACACTTGTCTGCTTGGATTGATCATTACCTCTTCCACTTGTCTTTATCTGTTTATATATCTAAACATACTGGTGTATTTGCACTGCAAGAAGCAATGCAGAGATTGGTAAATTATCAATCAATGTCTTCAATAAGTGGCCTACAAATACCTGAGGCAAGCCCATTTCATCCTCCCACAAAGAGACCTTTTGTCTGCAGCATTTCATCAATAGGATCTAATTATGGGGAAATTTTTTCTTGGCCATTGTGTGGTTTGAGATCTCAGTTTACAAATACCACATCAGTTATTAGTACAACAAAAAAAGATTTCAGACTTTCTTATTCCTAACCCAACCTTCTCCAAAACCACCCTATGTAGTCAGCTGCCTGAAAGCCCACAACAGGATCAGGGATAAAATATTGGTGCTAGAAGGTAAGTGGGAAAAAAGAATGTTGTCTGGACAAGATTAAACATCCATGACAGGTGTCATAACAGTGTCACATTGAGGATGCAGTTCTTTTCTATTGTTGTACAAGTTTGAAGTATCAGCATATTTAACAAGCAGCTTTTGCCATCCATTTTGCCTTATCCCACTGATCATTGCCTTCATTATTTTAGCTGAGATGAACAATTTTTCCCCTAGCTTCCCTTTCATTTGAAATGCTGATTGGTCTTCTGAAGCAAATTCATTGCAAATAAATGTGTAGATTCAACTCTGCCCGTGCAAGACTGGGTGATGCAGCATGAGCTGCAATAGTTACAGTTGCTGCCTTACACATTTCGGTGTTTAATATATTCACCCTGCTTCTGTATTTCACACTGAAGGGCACCTTGCCTTGGAAACAGCCTCTGTGCTCTCAGATGAAAACTAGAATACAAGCAAGCAAACATAAAGCTGAAGAGACAGCTTCAACAATTGCAGCTCCAGTAGCTTTTAAATAAAGACCAGACTGGCACACTCATGTTACAGAAAACCACATTAAAACCTACTGATTGCAGGCTACGCTTATTCCTTGGACTTCCACATGCCCATCAAGGGATCTTTCTCAATCAAGCCTTGTCATATTTGGTCACTCTGTATTTCTTCTCATCTTGCTGAAGGACCATTTATAGAAACAACAGATTTTTCTGTGATTCAGTAGAGTTCAGCAAAACATTGGGCTATAATCAAAGTCTTCCTATTAAAAAAGTCTTAAAAAGCTTTGCATTATTAACAGTTCAGCTGCTGTCAGCGTTTATTTTGTCACCAGAAATATCACTATTTTTCCTCTTAAAATGACAACAAATAATACTTTGAAAATAGCTTGCTTAATCAAAGGAGGTTTACCTGGATTTCTACAAGGACATTTACGGACACTGCATATCCAATCAATTCCTACAAAAACAGGTTAGAAAAAGATCCATTTACATGACTATTCCTTCTGCAATAAAAGATGACTTCTGTGTAATTTCTCTCTTTTAAATTTTTTTTTCATTTTCCTTTTATTCTTTTATATATATATATATATTTTTTTTTTTTCCCTGCCTATGTTGTAAAACCAGCAGGCAGCCAGGAAACCCATTCTGCACACAACTTAGTTTGTCTTCTGAGGAGTTTGAGGTGCCAGGCTGCCATCCTGGGAACCTCCCCAGCAGACCTCGTGACAGTGGGTGAGGCAGATTTAGCACCAGTGTGTAGAAATGAGAGAAGCTGATGCCCAGCAGACCATCTCACAAAAATAGCAGATAAGTAGCATAGTTTCACTCATCCAGCATAACACTTACGTGGGAACATCCTCACTGTACAAACCAGATGGGTGCACAACTGTGAATTTCTCTGGACCAAAATATCCAGTTGATCACCACAGCTGAAGTGATGGGGTGAACTCTGGCACAGATGCTTCAAGGATGACATCCTCTTCACAAAGGTGGTGGCTTGGCCAGACGTCTAAGGCAGCTGTAGACACTCCTTGTCACTGGCTTTCCTTAGTGCTGGATGGAAACCCCATGCCTCCTCTTGCTCCAGCTCTTGGCAAACCCACTCCTCCCTCACTCCCCAGTCCCTTACTCCACCAGCAGTAGCATGCAGCCCAGCTCATCACAGTCTTGCAGTGTGGCCTGTTCAGTTCCTATGGATAACCTGTTCGGGAGACAGAGGTAGGGTTTGGCCATGAATTTCACATTTTCTGTTGCAAAGAGCAAGGTTACTTTCTTTTGCACTCTGGAATCAATTAAGGAAAAAACCAAACCAAACAAGCACAAAGCAAAACAAAACAAAACAAAACATATTAATATTCCAGGCCATCTATTTTACGGTTATAAAAAGCCTCTGTGCACACATTCACGCTCACACTGTCCCAGGAAGCATTGGCGTTCAGCTCACTAGGGGCCTGCATACAGATCATATTTCTCTTCAAAAGCAAAGTCTGGTTTTATTTTTCTTAGGCGGTACTAAGGAGTATTTATTGTTCTCCTGGAGAAAGAAGGGGATGTGCGTGTGAAATGTAAAGAGAGGATTCTGGAAAAACCCGAGTATCATTAAACTAATGCTGCCGTGCATTACAATGAAATGCTGTACCTTTGGAAGTATGTGACATTCAATATCCAGCAAATTCATTGTTATTACTGTACATTGAATGTCAAATGAATTCATAATGGTGGTGTATTGAAGGTAATATATTGTCTTGTATTCAAACAATGCAGTTCCACTGAAAACTCTCACAAGCCATTAGGGCAGTGGATGGCACTTTCAGAGCTCTGCTGTCGGGATTTTTCAGTGCCCCTGTTAACTCACTTATAAAAACAAATGACCCAGGAATGGGAGCATAATCCAGAGCCACATGAGGTCAGTGTGGGTTTTTCTTTTACATCAATAGGCTGAGGATCGAGTCCGCAGGGTGGAGAGGGGAGGAAGAAAGGAAACAATGTTAGAAGAGAAATCAGTGAAGAAAAGCTCTCCATCACACTTCCCTTGGGTATTTTTTCATAACAGCTTTCTGGCTGGATTAAGCACTCTGTAAAGGGGAGAAAAAAACCCCACAACAGCAACTTGCTACTGCAGGAAAAGGACAGAATGATGTTAAACTCCATTGCTTAGCACAGCTAGAGCATTTAATAAAATCTCAGTTTCCTTTTATTTTCTTATGCCCATTATGACTGAAATAGCCTTGAGGAGGCCTCTAGAAAGGAGAAACTGCTTTGTGGCAGGCATGGGCACCTCCACATGGGAGGAGTGCAGTACATACACAACACCCAGTGGTGGCTGTAAGAGGCAATGACTCTGAGAGTGAAACTGTTTAGAACAAAGTTTATTCCTCTCTGCTGAAAAGAGAGACTGGTAGGTTATCCCAGATAATTTAGAGCAGTTTGCTCTTAGTGCATTATATCATCAAATGGAGTGGGAAATTATCTAGATTGCAGTGGAATGATTTTCTGCTTTGCTTAAGAATATGGATTGCCTCACGTACTCACTGTTGAAAAAAATGTTCAGCAGGCAAAATAGGCCCAAACATAATTTTTACAACTTCTGATTTTCTTTCATCAGTCTCTTCATTTGCTTTTAAGAGGTTTTTCTCTCCTTTATCTACTGTCTCTATTTTTCCAGTCCCATTTTCCTTTTTCATACTTTTCCAGGGCAAGCACCTGGGCAGGCTTATTATATCCCCTTCCCCTCCACTCAAAGTTTTAAACATCTCCTTCCTAGTTTGTTCTCTGTCCCTTACTGATGTTTACTGCAGTCTCTTATTGTGGTTTTGTCTCTCAGCACTTCATATCAATAGAAAATAAGTCACAAGTGGGAGGGGACTTAGCTAGGCTGTGGAGTATGAACAGATGACTCTATCAAGGACCGAGTCATTGCTTCACTTTATATAATTCTCGCACAGCTTCCTTCTATTCGGTGCTTCAGGAGGAGGCCAAGCCTTTAGAGACCAGCAAGTATTAAACTTTAGTTTTCCCTTCCATGATGAACACACTGTCTGGGGCCTCGTTTATCTCAACTATAAAAGCAGAGGACCAGAAGCTGCTCTCCATGAGATCCTGGTAAAAAGCTTGCTAGAATAATCTATGGCAAGGAAATTCTTTGTACCTTTACCCAAGGTGGAATATTGTGCCTGCAACTCTGTTGAAATTTTCACTCCCGTCAAAGGTTTATAGTCCATGTCCCATGCAAGTAGACTTGTGAAATCTTGGCCCTGCTGAAGTCAGAGGATATTTTGACACTGAAGGTGGAATTTCACCAGTACTCACCAGAACGAAGGACCTCTGCCAGCGTATTACATCTAAGCAAAGAAGATATGGACGGACATTAGTATATTTCTGTCATCCCACAGTATGCACGGGAATTGACATAGAATCCTAGAATCATAGACTGGTTTGGGCTGGAAGCCTTGCAGATGATCTGTTTTCCCTGCTGGGGAGGTTCTGTGATCCAGTCAGATCAGGGCTCCCCCAAATAAAATTTTCCTCAGCCCTGGCATTTATTCAGTTATTTCAGAGAAAACTCAATCTTTCCTTAAATGTTCTTAGAAATATGTTTACAATAAGGTAGGGTCTGGAAAAGTGCTATACTTTAAACAAAAGACTGGGAATTTAGAAAAAAAAGTGGCTACAAACTGCAACAATGATTGATGATAAGTTACGTTCCAGAAAATGTAAATTATAACAAATTTGTTGCCATATATTCATGGGAGTCTGCTAAAGGCAAAAACCTTCTTTTGTGCACCTGCAACACCGGTATAGACCTTCTGGGCTAGCGAGGCATTACATATTTACTCTACTAATGCAGTTTAGTGGGGTAACCCTCCATAAAGACCCAGTGACAAAATGTCAGGTGCGAGTTTGGACAAAATCCTTCCTTTGTTCGTGAAAAATACAATAGCTTTCAGGATTCTGGCTGTTTGTGGAGGAAGGCACGTGGAGTACAGAGAACTCTTTCAGTTTCTATAATAAAAATATTAATAGGCTTAGCAATCCACACTGCCTGAAATGTTGAGTTTATAACAGCATTTCTCAAGACATGTCATAGAAACAAAGCACCACAAGCAGTATTTTTGTCAGACAGGGAGTAAGGTCAGGATGTACTTGGATTCGAAACCCTCCAGGGAAAGTCAGTTTTCCGTAGGGAAGTCTTGAGTCTCTCAGCCTAGTGGGAGAACATGCACTATAAATCTCTGTTCTGACAAAGTGAGCAAACACAGGCATTGGGGTCAGTTCTTAAATAACACTGTAAGCCAGTGCTAAACAGCAGCCCAGTGTGTTGCTGGAAACTGCACTACGGGAGGATCAAAGCTGCTGACTTCTTGCTTAGACACCTTTTTTACTGTAATGCACTTATTGCTGTTTCCAAGTTGGGTTATTAAGACACCTATAGAAAGGACATTTTTCTCCTACTATAAAATGAAAAAGCAAAATGTGAAGAACTGTACTAACTTCCCAAAAATAATCTTTTGAGTCTCACTCAAGTGCTCTCACCAGTGGATGAGACAGCTACCCCTCTTCTTCTTCCTGCAATGAGGAAATTATCTTCCTGCACTGCTGCAAAATGTTTATAGAATATTGACCCAGCTTATGGTCTCACCCTAGGAGCACTTCTGCCTGAACAATTTAAGATGGGGAGGCAAATGAATGGGTGTCACCTCTTAACCCAGAGACGTTTCTGAGTAACAATAAACTGGGTTTTTGTGGGTTTTTGTTTTTCATCAGAGGAATTCAATTCAAACCTACATAACTTTCTATACTGGCTCACTGATTTCAGGGCTGCTTCATCAAAACTATATAGCAGGCTCTAAATCCAAATTTTTGGATAGACATGGACCCAATTTGAAAATCTGGGTATACAAAGGCTTTTAATTCCCCCATGTGGCACATTTAGGTTAGACTGAAGGAGATTCTAAACCCAGTAGACTTTCCAGAGGGTTTGAGCGGATGTAATACTAGCTGTCTGGCAAGTAAATTCATGTCAGAATGGCCAACTATTTACTATTATATTCCCTGCCAGCCTTCAGAAATGTCAGTTACACAAGCTCAAATTCCCTGTCAGCACTGGAAGCTGCTGGTGGATTTCTCCAAAGCAGTCACAGGGGACCTGAGACAATCAAGTTGCTGCAACAGGAAGCCACACTTAAGCCTGTGTATATCTTTCACTACCGAGATGGACTTGCACCAGTTTTTACTTGTACCCTAAAGTTTCTGGTCTCTTGGGTACCTCTGTCAGGTTTCAAAAAGAGTGCTGTGGTCACTAGTTATGTTTATTTTATTTGCTGCGAAACTGGAGTGCTGCAGATGGCACACATTTGGCTGTGTAGTGTTTTATTTCATTTCCGTATAGAAAATATTTTTCTGAATGTTTTATATTTTTCCTTTCTTTGTTGCATTTTGACTTCAGTTTTAGCCCTCTTACCCACTCACATGTATACTATCTTATTCTCTGGAGGACAGAGAGGGAGGAAAACGTCAGAGCATTGAAGACCAGTTGTTGTAGAGAGTTCATTAAAAATTTGAAGTGAATCTCAGTCTTTCCTTTTGACCTAGGTATTAATGATGCTGATGGGAAATCAGCCATTACTAACATTTCAGTTTTTCTGATTTGCACATCCCTTTGCTTTTTAAAAAGGATACAAGAAAGGCTATGGAAAGTCCAGCCATAGCTCCACCAAGCCCAGTCTGGTCAGTGTCCACCAGCTCCTTGCACGTGAGTGGGGGGGGGAGAAATATTGGGGTGACTCTGATCTGTGTATCCTGTTGGGTTTCCAGTTTTATATTTCAGATCTGTGGATCATACACCTTTTCCCTGTATTTTTTTTGTCTTCTGACATAATTTGGCTTCTTTTTGTTTTCCCCTCCTAGGACTTCCTTTTCTGGTGAGGTTTGTGAGGTTTCCTTAGGGCTGAGTGGCAGACTGACAATACAGGCAATGGTGGTGATGTTGTTTAGAGTGTTTGAGGGGTTCTCTGCTGTCTGCAGTCTCTCCTAGCTGTGCACTAGCAGAGGGGAATGACTGGTCAGCTCTTTATTTTCATTTAATAGCCATCCATGGATTTTCCCACCAATTATTGACTGGTAGCATTTGCTTTCTAGCCTCAAAGAACTGAACAAATTCAGGCAGGTTGTTCAAGAAACTCATAATCCATCTGAAACGTCAACAATTTTATGTATTTACATATCTGAAAGCTGTAAGCCTCCTTGTCTTACTCCAGATGGCGAAACATGCTTAGATGCAGCAGATGTATCACCACAGTTTTCCCATACATCTCCTTCTTTGCAGCCATCCTTGACCTGGTGCCTGGCATTCAGTGCATTGCTGAAGCTGTTAACTCCAGCTGATGAGCAAAATCCCAAAAAGTCCAAGGTGGGGCCACTAATCTTCATACAAATCCAGGCCTCACCTCACCTCATCCTGCACCATCCAAGATCTCAAGCTGTTTCCAGATCCTAATGCAAGCCACTGAGATCTTCCTTGGGTTGTGCAATGAGGAAATGATCTCCTGGAAGTGGTCTGAACGTTGTGGGTGATTCCCTTTTTATACAAATGGGTGATTTCCTTCTTATACACTCAGCTGGGATAACTGACACACTGAAAACCATTTTCTTCTGGTATTTGCATCAGAGTAGGGTCCAAATTAACCTGTGTCACTTGTGTGCTTTCCTGTACTGCTCCAAAACCTAGCAGGGTGAAGGAAATGCTCCACTGAAGTGTGAGGGATGGTAAAGGAATGCAGTAATCTGCTAAATTACCCTTGGTAGGGAATGTGGGATGAATGAGATTATAAATCAACACAACACAGAGTTTTGTCTGTATGCCTGGGTGGTGCATTGTCCAGTTAAAAGCTGTTTCTAATCCCTGCTACATGTCATATTTCAGCTGTGCTTGATAGAGGACACATTGAGCAGGTAGTCCTTCCTTATCAATACAGCCCTGTTTGACAGTCTCTAGGCTGGCCATAGAGAAGGCAGGTTATTCCAAATGGGATTGCTACAGCAGGCCAGGCTGTATGAGCTGCCAGCAACACCGACACAACACATCCTGATTAGAAGAGTGCAGCGCATTTACAAGGACAGGAATGTCATCTCTGTTCTGCAATGTAGCGAGCCAAAGGGCACTCAGGAATGGAATACTAATTTGGAAAGATGGCTCTGATGTATGCTTTTATCTTCACCCCTGCTGCTGAAGACACAATCCTAATAGTGCCCACTCTTACCAGAATGGGGTTTGCATGAGGGTTTGTAGTGTTACTGTGGTTTTCCTTTCCAGATAGATCCTCCAAGGATAGGCTTGATGGTGGGCTTAGTAAGGATTTTGAGACCTGGCTTGCACCAACCCTTGTCACAACAAACATGATTTCTGTAGCAATGGAGACCACAGAGAAACTTGCTTTCTGTCATTCATTCATGCCTGTGAAATAGAGGTCTCAATACTTACCTTTCTCACAGGGAGAACTGCAGAGTTAATGCTGCACAATCGGTTAGCAGCAGCAAGCTCAATCTTCTGAAATTCAACCCAAAATTCTTAGCTAGAGCAGCGTTCCTGTTGGACTGTTTCTATTGGACTTTCTGCTGAGCAAGGAGCATGGGGTCAAATCCCAAGTATTTGCACCTCACTTGACACTTCATGGCACAGTCAAGGAGAAAACAACACAGTGTAAAGTCTTGCCTTTCAGCTCTTACAGTGGAATAATTTCAGCCATAGGTTCTTTGTGTGATATCACAGAGAGCCATTTACGCTGTCAATCACCTCTTTAACCTTCCTAAATACCTAACATCTTCACTTATAAAGAAAAATCCAGCATTTTGTCTTCCAGGTGGAAATGCTGATTGTTTCAAAATCCAGACAAGGCAGTTTCTGTGAGAGAAATATTTGGAACCCAGGTACTTTGTCCTTTCCTGCATCTTGGCTGGAGCTTGGCACTGCAGCTGTAACAGTGATCTTTCAGAGACAGATATGGTAGGAATGAGGTATCAGCTGGCAGCAGATAATAAGAAACACATAATTAGTTAAACCTGTATGGGCTGTGTGTAAGAGTCAGACTACACTGCTGTTGTCAGGTGACCAATGTCTCAGCACCAGCCAGTTCTGTAGCTGGACCTTGAAAGCAATGGCACAAAGATAACATCCTTCTGCAGCTACAACTGACTGACTTGCTGTTTACCAACAGAATTGCTCAGAGTTAATCAGGCTGGCTGGAATCAGTGCTGGGAGAATGACTGCCAGATAGTGCCTTGACCGGCACTTCAACTTCATGAGGTGTCTGACTTGCTCCTGTTGGAAGCCTGAGGGCAAAACTTGACCTGAGCTTTCCAGGGGTGGTGACAAAACCAAGTTTTTCTGCCCAAAGAGGTGCTTTGGTGATGGGAAAGGCCAAAGAGAGAGATTGCTTTTATGTTCAGGAGAGGGACATGAAGTAACTTGGCATCCCTTTCCCTTCCAGAGTAGGCTCCACACCAGCACATCCAAGGTTCTCCCTCAGCAACCAACCTGGCATAAGCAAAACTTGCTTGGGGCACAGAGCAACCTGCATCTGCCCAAGAGCTGACTCTACCTCCCTGGGCAGCCATGGTTGGGCTTTGCACCAGGCTAGAAGCCCATCGAGAGCCTAGAAAGGGTCCTCAGCAAGGTTTAAACACAGGAACACAGAGGGAAACAGGAAAAATGAAAACAACAAGGTTTTTGAGTTAGTTGTTCAGGGGATCTGCTCTGCCTTTGACTGGCTCCTGATGAAAATCCCAGCTAATGCAAATACCCCATAATGAGAAAAAAACTGGCTCCAGCCCCCAAAATATGAGACATCACACCCTTGAAACCCAACTGTGATAAATGGACAGGCATGCCAGGGGCTGATCTTTTCTGAGTTGCCAGAAATTGAGAACACAAACCTGTGGTATTTTGGGTGGGTTGTTCATGCGTAGCCTACCTGTTGCCTTAGTCACAAAGAGCCCATGTGCATGCAGTCTCTGAGGTGCACCCCTTCTGCATGCTAAATACAGGGCAGAACACCTTTTAATGAATTGTGTGTTAATGCTGCAAGACACTGTGCCATTTATAAGTGGATTCCGTGTAAAGCTCCTCAACTGGCTGCTTCCAACAGGGAAACAGCAAGAGAAATATTCACTCGAGGCTTTTTCACTAGGTCAGGCAGAAAGAAAAAAAATGCTCAAATCAATGTATCTGCAATACTTCAGAGATTCGTATTCTCTTCAGTCTCCCTCACAAAGGTGAAATTTTGGAGGAGTAAATGTAAAGCAGCTTTACACTCGCCCAGGAGGATTGTCTTTGAATTCGGGGTTGGAGCAAGCTGAATTTTCTAGACTTTATCTTCCCAAACCTGGCAAAAAATGGTTCCACATCAACCTTGACTTCTTTTTTCAAGACATGTTTGTTTATAAAGGACAGATTGTGAATGTTGGACCAGAGTATTGAGGATTTCAAGCGTATCTTGCTCTGGCCCTGACCTCTGCAGCATATTGAGGTTACATCATAATTTAAACCGAAAAATTTTCTAACACCTTGAGACTGTGTTTGTTTTGTTTTGTTTTTCTCCAAAAAAAAAGGTAATTAAATAAATAGAAAGGTGAGATAACCCCTGCCTTTCATCGGATCTTGAAACACCAACTTGAAGGCAGGTGGCCAAGTGAAGAAGGTTACTGAAGGACAATTACAACTAAAAGTTTTGAATGGATGAGAGTAGTATGAAGAGGATAATAAAACAAGAGAGAGAAGAAGAGGTTTGAATAATCACGGTGAGAAAAAACTCCTTCTTAGGAGTGTTAGATGTGACAGTCATAAAGCAAAAGCTAAATGTTTTGTGAGATGAAACCTTAGGTGAGTGACTCCAGCAGAGTCCATGAGAGTGCATATGCTCTGGTTGTCAGTTCCTATAACCTGATGGCAGAGCTCTGGCTAGCTGTAAAATCAAAGGAAAGTTACTCTCTACCTTTGACAGGTATAAAGTTAGTGAGCTTGTTGAAAGCAGCAGACCTTACAGAGGACTTAGTGTCACACCAGAAATTACCCTGCCACGGGATGTTCTGTTATGGAACTACCAAAGAGGATGCTTTGTCCTCTCCTCCTATAAAAGAGGCATGTCATCATTCCTATCCACCAAAAATAAGTGATCAGCAACATCCTGAATCCCAGCTAAAGCACAGCTCTCTAGTTTCTTCCATTAATCAAACTGCACACTGTATTTGGAAGGTTTAGCTGAACTCATTGAATGAGTGGATATTTTTGACAGTAAATCATTTTGGTTCCCGCAAGCATTTTGCATGCAGTTTTATTTTAAGGTTGGTTGGCCAGCTCTAGCCAATGCTGAACAAACAAGCTGTCTGTCTCTGTAAACAGTATCAGGGATTTCCCTCTTCCGCAATAACATAACACATGTACTGCAGGTGGAATTTTCCATATTCTACAAAAAATGATAATTTAATGGGATTTTCCACCAGAAAATGGAATCCAGGGTACAAAACAAGGATTTTCCTACTATTTTTGAGCATCTGGGAACTTATTAGATGGCAGTTCTGGAACCCTATTATTTGTTCCCCCAAATGCTGGATAGCACATTTTGCTAGACCAACCGATATTGACCAGTAGATCTCAAGCACATGGAGGTGAGAACTCCAGAACCTCTGTAGCTCAGATTGACCTTCGCATTGAGGCAGGAAAATAAATCTGAATGAGAGACTACCTGAAATTTGGAAAAGTGTGTTCTGTGTGTGGCATATCAGAAGGCTGTGCTGAGAGTATTGAATTCCCCATTGAGGGTCAGGGTGGCATGTATTTATTCATCTCCTTTGCCAAAAGGCAACAACTTCAGCATAGGCTAAAATGATTTCTTGTTGTCCTGCAGTGACTAGACCCATGTCATGTTCCTTGCAATAGCCATTAGAAGGGCTTTAGCCCAATTAGCCCAATTAGAGGGGCTTTGCCATCCCAATCAGCCCTATCTCCTGTCATTCCTTTGCTGCAGACGTGACCCTGGGCACTCCATTGCTGCACTGAAAGTCTTTGGACAAATGAATCAGGAACACAAATGATGCCAACTCTGTGGCATCTAAATGAAGGAGAGGAAGTCGTAAAGTCTGTTTCTTTTTCTTTCTTTCTTTCTTTCTTTCTTTCTATAAAAAGCATGCTTGTTGTGAATATGATTCAAACTCCTTGTTTTAAATGGATCTTTAGCAGCTTTGGGGGAGGTGAGATGGAACTGTTATAACGGGAGGATTTTGATATATTTACCTAAGTCATTCAAGCCATATTGGGCAATACCAGCTGTAAACCTAATGTCTAAACAGAATGGTTAAATGTCTTAAACTGTAGGTAAAAATAGTGATAAACATTTATTTTTACTTGACATTGAGTGGCTCTAAGCACTTTCACAGACAGGCTGGGTGTCATCTGTGTCTCATCTGGAACTACTGACTATACCATCTGAAACCCCTGCAGCACGAAGCACCAGTTACTCCTTTTCTGGCAGAAATGTTAGTGGAGCCACTGATGTAGCCACTGGGATATGTTCCAGTGCTTCCTAATAAAAGAGAGAAAACTAAGCTCTCAAGACATCTTGCTTCTGGGCTAACTTGCTGCAGCCACACGATTTTCACATTTTCTGCAGAATGAATTAAATGATCCACATCGAACATCAACAACGGGAGTAACTCAATCTACACTTTAAAGAGCTGGGTGAAGCCCACGCTTCTCTGGCTTCAGGCACTGATGAGAGATAGCAATACTTGTAAACAAACCAGGAGAGATAGCACAGTCCTGTTCGTCTTCAGTCCCCTCCTGTCACTACTCCTCCTTTTTCCTGGTCTGGTAATCTTTATTCTGACTCAGGTACCTCACCTCTGTTACAGGTAGGGAAAAACATCCTTATATATTTCAAATGAAACAAATTGCTGTAAGGCTATTATGGATAAATTACAGATGACTCAGAGTCCAAGCACTGGATTTGACTCTAGACATGAATTGCAGATGCCTATAGAATTGCAGATTTTTTTTCTAGGTTCTTTAATAAGAATGTATTTCTTCAAGGAGAATGGCAGCATATGCTCATGTCCATTTTGATTCAGGATGGTGAATGAACATCGTCTGATGTGTTGCCATTGCAGAGGCTTGTTATTTGCATCAGGATCAGTGAGAAATGGCTGCTACCTCAACCTCTTCACCAAAGCTCATGGTTGAGGTGAGTAGAAAACTAATGCTTTCTCCTTATATTTTGAAGCAGACTGAAGTTAAAAAACATCAAATAAAAATCATTCATGAGCCTTGAAGCACCAAAACAAGATGGGTAAAGGCAGCTTCCCTGATCTGATTCAGAGAGATCATCCATGTCTCTGGTGTGACTGTGATCCATCAGCGGACAGCACGGGGCAGGCAATGTGCAGCATTTGACTCTCCATTCTGTAATGGTTACACAAGGATGGGCTGCCACGACCCTTGCACTGGACTTGACCGAAGTCCATCAAGCCCAGAAAGCTTCATAATCTATGTTGTCTCAAGTAACATATGTTTCCCCACAAAGCTTGAATTTTACCTGAAAAAATCTGGATCTACTTGTGGCTGTCTGTGCTATACTCTGGGTTCAGAAGCAGCTTCTGCAATGATTGATTTACTTCTTAACACAAAGACACATCTCTAAAGAAAGCTTGGAATAACAATGTGGTTTCCTGCTGCCAACTCGGGCTACAGACTTTCCAAGGCTATGGCCATCTGCTGCTCCACAGCAGAGTGAGGCCACGTCGAAGTCATCCCACAGGCACTTCTGTAATATTCATGATTATCATTATCTTCGTAACTAACACCAGATTTATAAAGCTTTGAAGTTTTGCTTTTGTTGCTGGCTTGGGAGAACAATAGTGAGCAATGGAGGCCTGGGGGTTTCTTCAGTCTTTCTTTAACAAAGAATTGCAAATCCAAAGCCAAAGTAGTGGAGCGATTGTCAGCAGTCAGAGAAGCCAGCCCACATTCACTCAAATCCAGTGATCATTATCCAGTCTTGGCTTGTACTTTGACAAAATCTTAAGCCAACTGACCTTTGCATAGTCCGAAATTGATTTTTTTCTTGAAATCTAAGGGGAAAAAAGTCTCTCTAGGATAGAAATTTAACTTTTGCATTGACATGTGGGTGGATGTTAATATTTGGAACACATAAAATGTGATTCATTCATAGAAAATTATTTACCACAGCTGAAAAGCAAGTGGAGAAGCCCCTGAATTTCTTCTTTTGTGCTTGTCACCTAGAAATCATGAAGGAATGGTATTTTAGATTTTTGAAAGCATCATAAATCCAAAATCTGTATAATTGCTGTACAAGTTTTAAAAAACACAATGGAACTTAATTTTACTTCTTGTTGAAGGGTGTCTCTGATGAAAATGGAAACTGACTGAAGCTTCTTTTCACAGGCACATACAAGATTTGATGAAATTTTCCCTCTGAAAGTTTTTCAGAAGCATGTGACCTTACTTGGCAAAAGAATCATAGAATTACTTAGGCTAGAAAATAAATTTAGGTCATCAAGTCCAACCATTAACCCAGCATTTCCAAGGCCACCACTAAACCATGTCCCTGAGTTCCACATCTACGTGTCTTTTAAATACCTGGGATGGTGACTCCACCACTTCCCTGGGCAGCCTGTTCCAATGCTTGACCACCTTTTCCATGAAAAATCTGTTTCTCATATCCAATCCAAACCCCCCCTGGCAAAACTTGAAGCCATTTCCTGTCACGTTACTGGAGAGAAGAGACTGCCCTGACCTTGCTACAATCTCCTTTCTAGAAGTGAGACACTAAACTGGATCTTAGATTAAAACCCAGAATGTGAATAAGAACAAAGCATTGTGCCAGATCTATTTTCACTCTTGTTTTCTGCAGAAAATTTGCAAATATCTCAGTTAACAAAGAGGAAAAATAATAAAAATCTTAAGTTCTGAATTTCCTGCCTGACTCCACTTTAACAGAGAACAAGCCAGACTACACAACACAGAAGGACTGGAAGCAGAGAATGCCACAGGGAGAAATTTATCCTGCCACAAACATGTTGTTGCTCATACTTGTCAAGGACACTGGAGTTAACTATTGCTCCTCCTGGGAATATCTTTGGATTTGCTGTAAATGTAAATGTCCAGACAAGTCATCAAGTCTGTTCAGTTATAAATACAGCCTCCAAAAACTGCCACCAACAGCAGAATGCTGCTGCCTCTGTGCTCAGCCTGTGCATTGAGTCAGTGGCAAAAACTGCAGGAGGAATAATATTCATGTTAATTTGTGTCTAGGAGTAGGTAACCTGTGAGTTTGGGATGGCTAAAATATAGTGGTCGTGTATGAAGGAAAAATGCTCAGCTATACAGAAAACCTGCCTGACAACTCTGCTGAGAATACTCTGTGATGTATCAGCTGCTCTTTTTAACCTCTTCATCTGAAGAGACTGAGTGACAAATGTTAATCATTTCTTCTGGAGGAAGGTGAATCCTGCAAAGCAATGTCTGACAGTGTCAGAAGGGGTGGGACAGCTGGCTGTTTCCTTCACTTTTCCTTTTTTTAAACAGAGGATGTAACACAGATGCAGCTCTGTGGCTCACTTTTCCATTTGTAAAACCTTATCTAGTGCTTCAGTCATGGAAAAGTCATTTGTAGCACTTTGTTTCCTCTCAAATTGAGGTAAAAATGTGCTCATGTCTGGTGGGAAGGGCTACAGAGTCCAAGCCATGGAAATAGAAGAGCCATTAAAGAGCAGGTAAGGTAGAAACAGCCTGTGGTGTATAGGGCAGACTCCTGTGTGAACTGCAATAAGGTGATCTCATAGGATCTAATGGTAAATCACCAAAGACTGGTTAAGTAAAGATGAAACCAAGCATAACCATGTCAACAAGAAAGATGATGTGATTGGCTTCTGGGCTAATTTCCTAACAGAACTTATTTGCCTTTGAAGGAAAATACTTGAATGCATATAGTAACATATTTAGAGGTCATTAAGCCAAAGCAATTTATTTAAACAAAACAAAAAGCTTCTGACTGCCATTGAGAACCTTTTCTACTTTTGTAGTGTAACTCCAGTAATGTCCTTACCCTTTGAAGAGAGTGCTGCTGAAGAACAAGCCCATAAGAATTACACAGGCTCTTCAGAAATGCTCCCCTTTCCTGCTCTGTGCCTCCCTTCCCTGCCACAGGGCATGTCAGCACAGAGATCCTGGAAAGCACTGAAAGGAAAACCAGAACAAAGAAGTGTGAAGATGATGCAGATCATGAGGGCAAAAGGAATATATCTGGGACTTCCCCAAACCCATAACATTTTGGGGGTTTTTTTTGGTGGTTGCAGTTATGTGTAAGTGCTCCTACTCCATGAAGTGTTCTGGAAGAGGCTGGATTACTGTAGGTTTTAGTGTCATTCCCCACTCAGACTTTTACAAAGCAGTGAGTAATCTGAGAGACAAAAATAATTTAAGACCTTGGTTAATCCGTTTTGCAGCTGTTGGCAGCTTTGTCTCTGATCACCATCTGGGAGGATGCGCTGTCTAGGGGAACACAGCACTGGGAAGATTTAGAGAAGTTACAGGCAGAAGAATTTCCATCATTTAACCCATTTCCATGCTGGGGCAAGAATTTTTGTACATGTCTATTGTCTAATTTTAAATGTCTTGCCAATGGGGGTTCTTGTCACTCTCCCTGGAGAGAGAACCTTACCACAACAGTCAGCAGAAAAGTTTTCTTGTAAAAATGTCAGTTGGTTATCAGGGACAGGCTAAGGAGTACAAAGACCAGATTGTTGGGAAGTGCTGATGGGAGGAAAGGGATGATAACATCAGCAGCATTGCTGGAACATCAGCAGCATGCTTCCCACAGGAAGGAGAGCCTGTGGAAATGGGGTTCCTCCTGGGATCCTCTCAAAGTCCCTTGGGGGTTGTAGAGCTGGTGTGCCACGAGGATCCTCTCCACTGTTTGAAGGGTTGAGTGGTGATTGAGCTGTTTCAGCAGATGAAAAGAGAGCTCAGCACTGTCATTTCCCCAGTGGCAGTTCAGATTTACAGGGGCAAAGGAAGAGGAGAGGGGAGGCAGCTTGGTAGGGGCTCAGGTAGCACTGCTGTTGGGTTTGGGGCACGTTAAGGAGGGCAACCTCACCTCGTACTGCGGCTGACTAATGTAGCTGTTGCATTAATGGATTCTCAGCAGAAGAGTCTTCTAAATGAAACTGGCAGTTTTCAATGATTATCATTAGCAAGATGTCACAGTCACAGCTGCCATCATGAGTTTGAAAGGAAAACACTGTCTGGAACTGTCTAGACCAGATTTCTTGGCTTTTTTTTGCCTTGAAACAAAAGTAGGAGCTGAGATCTTGGAAAACTGATTCTTAATGTATTTTCCTGTTTCTGCTTTCCTCTTCTCAAGGGTGTTACAGTGTTATGTTGCTCCATCATCTCATCTCAGCTCAGAACTGGGCATCCACATCCACAACCCACCGAGCATGGAGTGGTTTCTTGTCCAGTATCAGACTTGGTATCTAGCTTTTCCAGCAGGGCAGTATAGCATGAGATTGAAGGGGTGGGTGAAGAACAAAATGCCATTCTACAGGTCAAGGAAACCCAGCCTATTTTAGCTTTTAGTTCAAACAAATCATCTCTCTTCTAAGACAGATTTTTCCCATTTGGGAAATCTGGGAACTTTTATTATCTGGGAACTTTTATTATCTGGGAACTTTTATTATCTGGGAACTTGGAAAATTTGGCAACTTTTATTATAATTTATTATTATAAAGCACGAGGTCTGGAGCCCTCTGTCCTTCAAGGTTTCTAAAATAAACCAGGCATTCTGGCATTTGGCATCCTTTGAAATATACCATACCAAAAAATCCAGACCCATGAGGAGAGAGGTTTATGATGTCTGCTTTCACAGTATTATTGTTCCCACTCCCAGCTCATCATGGTAGTTTCCAGTGTTACATGAACATCTCTCTGCTAACATCTTTGTTGAGTGCAATAATTTAAACATGCATCCATGGTACTCAGCAATTACATTTTTAAGACACGGGCAATCAATTAGGAAGCACATTGGCATAGAGAGATATTGACAGTACTAATTGTCATCTGTCACTGTCGCTGCTTACTCTGCTCTGTTTTGCTCATTCCTCCCATTTTCCCAGATAATCCAAATTCACATGGCTGGGCACTTGTGTGATGTCTGGAGAGCATTTCCTGGCCCCCTCAGCTCTGACATGTGACTGACAGATTTCCTACTGACAATACACACTTTTAAGGGCTCAGATACGACCCCACTTTGGCTGCCTGCTGTAGCTTTGGGGGCCAAGTATAAACCAGCATGGGTTCAGCTTGAAAATGAGTCATGGAGCTGCCCTGTCCTTCAGGGTGTTCTGCACTGGGAAAGTGCAGAGTTCTCTGGGATTCCGTAGGAGTTGCAGAAGCAAAATACCTTGGGGTTTTTGGATTTTTTTTCCTTAAAATAGTATGCCCCAATGACATATCCTATTCTAAGGAAACTAAGAAAGAAAGAGGACAATTGTACTAAGCTTTATAGGCTGATTACTCTAAGTGTATCTGATCTCACATTTAATCAAGCTCCTTCTAGTTTTTCTCACTCCTCCCTCTCTCTTTTTGCTTTTTGAAAAAATAATCGGGGGCATACAGTGTATTTAATGAAATCAATTCTATACACACAATAATCTAACAAGAAATAAGAGAGGTATTGGCAATGCAGGACTGTGGACCATCAGAATGGAGACACAAAAAAAAAGAACAAATCATTTTTAACTTAATACAACAGTAAACCAGAATTATCAGGAGAAGTAGTTTGATTGACTACACAAAGAGGAGCAAGGCAGATAAGAAAGCTTTCATGCATTGCCACCAGGTGAAAGCCAGTGATGATAATGTGTGCATGAAGGAAAAAGTGAGACTTAAATGCACCCTAGGTCAGATATTAATAGGGTTTGGGAATAAAGGAGGAAGAAGGCTGGAAGAATTTGTAAATAGAATCTGAAGACTGCAAACAAGATTGAGAATATAATAACAGAAACTTCAGAAGAGAGGTAGAGTGAAAGTCTAGAGGGAATATATACTCAATAGAGGTTCAGCAGTTTGCAAACATAATCTGTGTGGGAAATTACTAACCAAACACAAATTCTCAAAGCACATCCACACAGCATCTCTCCATTTAGTGAATCTTCCTCTCACGACACTGGATTGCTGCTTCAGTACTGAAAATGAGGCTGGGAAATACAGGGATATTGAATTCAGGCAAACTTGTCATCTTACAGACAGGCTCTCCAGGTGGAATAATGTTGAGTCGTAAGTTACATCCTCCTCTCTACTTTGACCCTGTTTGGGTCTACTGTTATTTATACATGTCCCAACAGCCCAAAAAAACAAAACAAAACAAACAAACAAACAAACAAAAAACCCCAAAAAACCAACAAAACAAAACAAAACAAATCACCAGCAAATCTTGAAGTTTAAGATTCAGGCTATCATGAGGAATGATGAGACCAACATAGAAAAATAGCCCTTCTCTGGTCTTGGAACCATTTTCTGGGCCAAAAAACCCAAAAGCATATTTCCACATGATCTTTTTTAATATATTGTAAACATGCTCTCTAAATAGTTTAACATAAATACCTGAGGAGAGACAAAAGGAAATATAAAAACATAGAAGTTCACCAGTTTACAAACAGGTTCTATGCAGAAAATTATTTCCAAAAATGAAGCCACTGTTGGGAATGTCCTGTGCAGGGCTAAGAGTTGGGCTCGGTGATCCTTCTGGGTCCCTTCTAACTCAGGACATTCCGTGATTCTGTGATTCTGTATTTTGTCTTCTCTTCTTCTTTTCTCCAGCTGCATGTCTGTATACAAGGCACAGACTCCATTCTGTCAAGGAGATGAGATATACCCCCAAGTCTTGTTTTCCCAACAGCAGAAATCCAGCTATTGACCTAATTATGTGACTCTGGTTGCTGAAGGCAAGGGAATGACCTTTTCTTAGTTGGAAAAGAAGGCATATCTCTGCATACCCCTTCCAGACAGTTATCCAAGGGTTATCTGTCAGCCCCCCCAACTTCTCATCATGGGGTAATCTTCTCTGACCTGTACATTGCCCAGTAAATCAGGTCCAAGGCTGCACGAGAAAGGACCCAATGGTCCCTGATGAATTGAAAACTAAGCACTTAGGCCAAAATTATGCCTGAATTGTAGCCCTGAAACTCTAATAAAGGTGAATGGCAGTACATGAGTACAGAATATGGGGTTTTTTATTTTAGATTGTGTTGTATCTATCTCAACTCTGAAGCTGGCAGTTTCCTCTCTGCCCAAAGCTCTTTCTCACATGAGACTCATATGTCACTGTCAGGTCTCTAGATGATGGTTCTTTCTCATCTCATTGTTTATACTATCATGACCTTTTGTTGTCCACGTGTGTCAAGAGCCCTCATTAACATTTTAGACATGAGGTCATGCTTCTAATAAACCCTGCCCCCTTATTCAATTAACATTTCCAATGTTTTTAAATTAAGTGTTGGTCCACAGGCCAGGGAATTTCCTTCCAATTAGTACCAGTAGTGAAAGGCAGATATCAAAGTTTATTTGCTCATATCAGTACTCTCTTTTGATCTGTTGAAAGGATCTGGTGAACATACAATTAAGAAATTCCTCCTAGGTGTCTTTCCCCAAAGGACCAACAATACCTGCCGGGGTCTATTAGCATTTCAATATATTTCCCACCTCAGGAAATGTCTCTGCTTCCTTGCCTGACTGGTTAATGTGGCTGCATATTTTGCATGCATACCACTTAAAGTCGCTGCCTGCCGTTGCTGGGACTCATTGTGCTCTACTGTTTCACAGTTAGGGATTAGACTTGCATTTTCAACCTTTCCCACCTCTCACGGGAGGGTCCAAATGTGCAGAGCCATTTGGGAAGGGTCAAACATTCAGTGCAGTCGAGGAGGGAGCAGCAGCATCTTCAGCAGACAACAGGAGAGTGACAGTGTTCCCTGTGAAATGCAGGTATCTGAGTTCTTGATGTCTTATCTCTGAGACGTACGTGATTACCAGGACTTGGTTGCATGGCTGCTGGGCCTGTGGACTGAGCAGCAGGATGCTCAGGAGGCACGAAATGCTTCCTGGTCTCAGCCTCAGATTACATCTCCTGGAAGGAGAGCAGAATATCTTGTGGGAAGGATATTCCACCATGTTATTAGTTTTAAAGTACCCAGTGCAAACCAGAACATGTCTGAAGCAAACAATTTTAATGAGGCTTAGGAACACATCAACTCCTCCAGAAGTTACATAGGGGTATAATTGCTTCAACCTTTGCCTGTAGGGACATACAGCATGTCTGCATCTTGACCTGGTTTAAGTGAATGGAAAGGATTCTTTACCCAACTGTTGGTTCTCACAATTGCAAGTCAGATGCAAGTTCCCATTTGAAGCCAGGAAGATTGCCATCTGCATCTTGCCAAGGCCAACCTGTGCAAACACAGCCCAGAACTGGGAGCATGGATTATAAACAGAGATAGTCCTATAGCATTGAAATTCAAGGCCCAGTTCCAACTTTACAGCCAGGAGGTGCAGGGAAGATTTCTTTGCTTGAGATCCCATTGTAAATACCCCGTGCAAGGGTGAAAGAGGAGTCGTAGGAGCTTTTTACCCATTCTTGCCCACTGTCCCTGTGACTGATGACATGTAGTCATGCAGCCATGACTACACTGCCTCAAGCTGTCACCACATCAGCACACACTGGTGGCTGGACTCAGCTGGGCTAAATATCCCCCTCTGGGCCAAATTCCTTCAGCACTGTTCTGCTAAAGTACAGTGCTTTTTAAACAAAATCTGTGTCCCACTGTGTCCTCTGATGTTAATAATAATTCAGGCAGATTTTGTTTTGTGGAAATAAGTGGTTCATGAATGATCCTGTGTTCATTTTTAAAGGGAGAACCTTCTTGTGGTTTAGGATCTTTCAGGAGGGGATGTTCTGAGGCCAGTCTGGACTAAGCATCCCTTACATGTTTTGCTGAGACTGTGAAGGATGAAACTCAATGACCCAGACTGTCCTCTCTAACTCCAGCCTTTGACGTAGTTCAGGAACAGAGGGTTTTTTTTCAAAGTGCATTCAAGTGTATCTCAGACTGAGAGATCAGTTAGGAACTCTTTAAAGAAAGGAGTTTCAGTTATCTTAATAGTTAAAGGAATTTTAAAAGGTGGGGAGAAAGCTGACTTACTGACATACACAGAGAAAGAAATACAGAAAGAGTACCAGTGGCAATATTAATGGGGCCAGGAGGAATCTAATCTAAGCCTTTTAGGTGGAGAGTGCTGAGTCTTTTCTTGCATTTATCAGTGAAAATCAAAAGTAACTCCTCCAAAGTCAGTAGATTTATGCCAGCATAGCCCAAGGAAGCAGACTGCCTGGAACCACTGATAATTTGAACACAGACCAATATAAGTCTGTGGGAATAAATCTTACACAGGGGGTATAAAAGTGAAATGTTTGTGTCAGCCTAACCTGTTCCAAACGTTAAAGTCTGAAGGATACTATGAACCAGGAAGATCTGTTATAAGACAGGCAAAAAAAGAGTAAAGATAAAATAACCCACCAAATGTGGGTTTGCAGGGAGCACCTGAAAGTGCTCCTGCTGAAATCAGTAGTGGTTTTGGCACTGGCTTCCAGGGGTGCAGGATTCAATCCATGGGAGACTATGATAACAGGAATTTTAGAAGGGGAAAGCTGCTAAGCTGCAAGTGAAAGAAGGTAGACCTGGGTCCCAACATGCTTCCCCCAAGATCATGAACTCAGCTGGACAAATAAAGAATGAGAATATTGAAACAGCAGGCCAAATTGCTTCCCAGCTTACTCTGAAGGCAGATGTCCAAACTGTGGGATTCGTGATGCATCTCCACACATCACCAGGCTTGTAGAACTTCCCAGTGCAGAGGTGAAAGCTGGGGCTGAATGGTGTAGGGATGCACACATCCCTGTTCCACATGTTCCAGTTCAGGGCGGCAATGGCAAAATGCAGAGTTGTTCCCATCTCAGGGATGAAGTCATGTCTGCAGAACAACTTTGTGAACTCAGGATCCTGCCCATCATCCAGCAAAACCAGAGAAAAACATTCTGTGGCAGATGGATGAGAATCAGAAATATAGCCTTGTAAACATATGCACTGTACCTGAGATGAGAACCCAGGTGTTGTGTCCCTCTGGTTAAATTCAGGATCACCTGAAATTATAGTCTTCAGCACCAAAACCTAAATTCAATTGATTTGTGCATTCAACAGGGTCAGTAACTTTGCAACCCCAGTGAGGATGGGAAAAACTGATGAGATTTGATTCATTTATCACGGTAGCCTTGGATTTAAATGCCACATTCACCAGCTTTCTCCCAAAAGGCACTAAAAATCTTCAGCTGGTGGTATCAACATTCTGTCTGCATGACCTCTCTATAAAGAAATCCTGTTGTCACACACTGATCAATAAGAGGTAGGTATGCCTCAGGTTTCTAATCATTATGAATCCATTTAGAATTCAATGCAATAGCAGCAATCACATTGAATTAATTAGGGGATTTGCAAGGATGGCTTATGTAGTTCCACAGCAATTCCCTTGTAATTCAGCACTAATTAAGCATTATTTCATGCAGGAAATAATGAGCTGTAGAAACATTGTTAGTGCCAAATAATGGAATAAAGGTGTGTTTGCATATTATAAACATTCCATAAATGTTCAAAGAGGTTAGAGCAGGTCTTGGCTTTTTTACCCTGGAGAAGGGAAAGGATCCTAAAGGAATCATCTTGTTTAACTCAGCGGAGTGTCACCTAAATAAATATTGAATTAAAGAGGGACACACTGGAAAATGGAAAGTCACTCTGACTTCTCACATTTGAAATGTCACTGGTTTAATTATTAGATTGTTTCCACATCAGTGCCATTCCTGAGAAGGGTTTGGTGTTTTCTCAAGGCTCAGAGTTCTGGAGTTGGTGTTAGCAGACCTTACTGTTATTTATAAAAGCAATAGGCTTTGAAACTTTTCATTTAAAGACAACTACCAGAACACGCCAGTTTCCAACTTCATTTAGGACCAGATTTCTGGGTGCTCAACAATGACAAGTTTTTGAAAACCAAACACACCACAGTGTACTTGTACACACAACTTTTCTCCTCTATTCCCAGCTGGGGCTTGCATAAAACATAGTGGTAAAAAGAAGCTACTCCCTTTTTCATAGGGACTTTGCTATAATCCTTTCATCTCTAACTTATTGTGCTTATTGTGCCTAAGAAGTATAGGACCCTCTTCAAAGCCACGTGAATCTGCTTTCTGAAGGGCAAATGCCAGAAGATCCCTGGGAATGGCTCTGCAGCCCATCGCTGAGATTGTCTGGGAGGGGCTGGGTACCACAGCACAGTGCACTCCTGTTGACCTAGGGATATGGTGGGGTGGGATTCAAGAGGAGTTGCAAAGCTCACATGCCAGCAATTTTGGTTCAGCTCACAAATTAGACCCTAAAACCCCAATTTTAACTGGACTGTTTAATTAGAAATTAGTTTGTCAGACACATTGGGCTTTTGGCTGGCACTATGGCACGTAAGTATTTGGAGGAAAACACCCTTACTGTGGTTAGAAACACTCAGACATTAACAAAAGTTGTTGAGAATGGGGGTTTGTTTCATTTTGCTTGGTTTTACTTTGAAAGATCAGCAAAATTCCCAAAACATCAACTATTTTGAAAAAAAAAAAAAGATATTGGCCTGGGGGCTTTGGATGCCATTTTCTGCCTGCTGCCCGTGTTGCTTATGGCCCTTGATTGCCAGGAAGGTGTTTATAATTTCCAAGCAGCCACTCCAGGATGAGGGAAGCCTGTCAGAGCAATGCTGAAGATGAGAAAACTTTCTCTCCCAGTGGAACATCTGAATTTTCTCCCCGTTGCTTGTATTTCTGGGACGGATGATTAAACATTATAGCTCCCAACATCGGCATGACAAGCAGGGAGCGTGACAAGGTCAGGGAAAGGAGGAGCTTGTTCCTGTCACTGTCTGCTTTATACCACTGGCTTTGAAAGTCTCATCTTCACAATGGTGGAGGCAGGTACTGTGTCAGCCCTTCAATCAGCTGGCATTTGCCCTAACCTCCATTGACTTGTGAGACCTCTTCATTTCCTCCTCTGACTCCTCTCAGTCTCGCAGCTCTGAAATTCAATATATGAGGAACAGGAATGCAAGAAGGCTTGGAAGCCTGAACTAATCAGGTGTTGTCAGGTGGGAACTTTGTGACACATCATCATGAGCTATGGGGTTTTTTTGCCATTCATCTGAAAATGCTGTTTGGGTTGAATTTAAAACGCAGGTCAAGTTAAAGTGGCAGGTCTTGCTATTGGAACCCTTTCTCTAGAATCATCCCCTTTGCTTTCAAGGGGAACCAGCTACTCCCCAAATGCTTCTAAGACCAAATCCAAGCTCCAAGATGCTGATGGCTTTGTGTAAAGCTAATTGCTTGTTTGTCATGTTTTGTTTCTGCTGTGACTGTGGTAATTTTGTGTGGATTTTTTCCATCCCCCTTTCCCTTCAAAGCAGTAACTTTCCTCAACAGATCTGGCTTCAAACAAAAAGACACTGCAGCTTTAATGAAAATTTAAAAGTCAATGAGACAGACACAAAAAAGAGACATGATCCAGGATGAGCTCAGTCCAATGAATAAATTCAAACCATTTAGTGAATGTTTGGAAAGATCAGAAGGGCACCTTTGCTTGCAGCATTTTAACAAGTCCCCATGAATTAGCAAGAGGCCTGAAAAATGAGTGGCAGTGGTGGGGAGTAATTCACTTGTGATCACTTGAGGGTGATGAATGAGGAAGTGACATAGTCTGTGCAGAGACAAGTCATCTTTTCTAAAACAATTGTACTTAGCCCTCATGTCTGGAGATTTATATTGCAGTGGTGGCAATGCTGGTAATTAATGAAACAATCCTTGATTTTGGGGGAAATGCTAGAAACACAAGGCTGAAGAAGAAGCCATCTGAAGACCCAAAGAGATTTTCTCAAAAGGCTGGAGTATTCTTGGACACTGGATGTTGCTGCACAAGGCTGATAAATTTGTCTTTAGCCTGGGAGATTGAGCATGGTTTGAAAGGGCTGGGGAAAAAATGACTTCGAGGCACATTTTAAGGTAGATGGAGGATTAATTAAGATTAATGAGAGTCTTACAAGTGGGCTGAAGCTAGCCGTGCTGATATGAAAACTGTGATAAAAGCCAGCAAGACCAGCCTCAGAATGCGAATTACTTGCTTTATTCAGTGCCCCTCATGGCTGTGGCTAAGCCATTGCATGTGCATGTGTGTGAATACAAGTATGCACAACTCACACCCACCTTACATTAACCATGCACAAAATCTCAGTGATCGTCAGGAAAAAAGGAGGAAAACACCCTTAAATCACAAGGTGCAAGACATTTATTTTCTTTCTCTCTTCCCCAAACCGTACATCAAAATGCTGATTGTGTCCTGTTAATAGTTAAATGTGCTGTGAGTTAAATAGACCTAACAAGGCAGTTTTCAAACAGGAAACCTGGTAGGAGTTTAATGACATCTCACAGTACACCCATCCTGGCAATATAATCATTAAAATTTGTCAAGTGTAAAAAAGGATGACAAAACATTACCCCAGAGCAACTTACTGTATAAATGCAACAATGAAGCTGCTAAATGGTTTCTCTGGATCTTTGCTTCTAGAGCTGAAGTCATATTGATTTGGCTTCAACCCCTGAAGGGCATGGGTTCATAGTTTTATGGCGCATGCAAGATTAGAAAGATTCACCTTACACAAGAGGTTTCCAGGTCTGCTCTGGAAAGTGGTGCAGAATTTTTATAAAGAGAGCAACCAGAAATGACTGGGATCGTCTTGGAAACACAAAGCTTTGTGTTTGCTTTTTAAAAAAAATCAAGCTAAAAAGAAGTTGATTCCACACTGAGTAACCACACTGCCATGCACTATTCCTAAAACTACATGCATCCAGACAGGAAATTTTTTGCTTGGAGAAACTTCACAGAAGGAAAGATCTTATTGCTGAAAGGTCCTTAATGCAGAAGCCATTCATCATGAGGATGAAAGGGGAAAAAAAAGCCCATATAAATGTGTGTAAATATATTCAGATATTTGTGACCACTAAATCCTTAACTCCAGTGGGATGTCATAATATAAGACATTGCCCTGTGGCCTGCCTGAGGTTGGAAACAGGATCACCCCAGGGAGTGCAGCACCCATCAGGTGCAGGTTACACCAGAAGAGGGAATGAAATACTGTTTGCTGAAGGTTTTGATAATGCAGTGTCTGCACGTTCACTCTCTGACACCTTGTTAAGCTATCGACTCCTTAGAGCACCCCCACGCAGCAAACACTTGGTATCTTCACTGAAGAGGAGCTGTTTCATGTAGCACCTTTGAAAAAAATTATGTAATAACTACACCACTCTCAAACTAACCAGAACTTGTGGCTGAGACAAAGTCACAGCCCTTGCAAAAGGACATACTTCTGTGCCTCAAATGACAACTATTTGACATAATTTCTGGGCAAGAGAACAGGCCTTGGAAGGCAAAGGAACTACTCACTCACCTTTGTACACAGTTAACAGCAGATGGCAGGACTGGGACTGGCACAAGACATGAATGACTTCTTTGTATAATGGCACGCTTCCCTTCATGCCTGTGGGGGAGTGCAAAAAGCCATAACTGCAATGTGTATTAACTCTGATATTGGGTTAAACCTGCAGCATAATGTAAAGGGGTCCTGGTGAAACTCAAACAGCACTTGTTGAGTGGCAACTGAACCTAAAGAGATTTTCTGATTAGTGGAAGAACTGTTCAGCTCTGATCATCTTCAGGCTGGCTGAGCATTACCATAATGTTCAGCATTTGAATGTGAAATCACCAGAAAATAACTGTGTGACTTTGGATTTCATTATTTTTAGGCAAAGTATTTCTTCAAGAAAAATAGTCTTTGTGAAATTTTGGCTTGTCTCTTCAAAGCAGTGGGAAAGCAGTTGTTAAAGGGAGAATGTCTTTCATACACAAATATAAGCAAATACTGAATTGAAAGATGGATAGCAGCCTTAGTTATTTTTTTGTTTGTTTTTAAAATTAGAATAACACCACGCCTCAATTTGTGGGCTTCCTAAAGAATTTCCCATACATTTACATGCTTCATAAGCACAGTCTCCTCTCCATGTGGAAGCTTGGTAAAATTTTTAAGTAGCTATGAGCTGTTTCAGTCATTTTACAGTATCACAATGCAACAATTCCCTATTGACGGAATTTTGCAATTCACCTAGTAGTTTAGAATTTGTCAAAAAATGAATGGTTTAGCTCACTCAAAGAATCACCAGTAAAGGCATTGTCAAAAGCAAGTTTAATATTGTGGTGAAAGTGCAGAAAGTTGATTGGCAAGGTTTAGTCCACTACTTACTAGATGGTTAAAGCATATGGGTAAAAATTGGTCAAAAATCTAAAATCAATCTAAAACAAATATCAAACAAAAATTATCTACATGCAGGCTGGGAATGGACAAAAGGGTAAGGATAGGAAAATGTAAGGATAAAAAGTAATAAGGGAGACCCTCCTGTTGGATCACAAGTACTCACAAGGAGTGGACTCCCTTGCTAAACTTAGCCCCAGACCTGACAAACAGTTTAGGCCTGAAGGTTTTAACAGCTCTTAAAGTAACAGCACTTAATTGATAGCCTGATTTTAACAATTTAACAGAAGGTTCTTGTAGTATTTACTACAGCACAACTCTAACTAACAGTGAGAGTAACTCACTTATAGGCTTACCTTACTTATGAATCTAAAGGAGCAAAATTCACAGTACATTTGCTAGAGCATATTCACACACACAGAGAGACCTAAATTATTATGTAAAAGGTACATATACTTGGTGAAAATTGCCCCTGAGTTCAGTGAAGTACTTACACTGGATGCCTTTGCACCATCTCAATAAGTGAAGGGTTGATCCTTGAGGAGTGGGATTATTAGCCCGACCTCAGCATTTTTTAAGAAATGGGTGTTTTTAAAACACCATTAATGGGTTTTAATGGTATTTTAAAAAGAGAAGGGCTGAGAAACTCCACTGTGCTGCAGTGTGTCCCCTCCTTAAAAGTTCAGTGACAGGTAAGGGAATAAAGATAAACTCTCCAGCCATGTAAGGCAGCATTTAACCATCAGATAATTTGAAAAGAGCCCTCACATGCTCATATTTTAGAGTAATTCTACTAATATAAATCTCATTTTTAAAGCAGCTTGTCTTTAAAAATGAAGCTGGCATCTGAGACATGGTTTTACTCATTTTGAAATAGATTCTTCTCTCGATTATGAAATTAAGGTAAAACCCTTTGTATGCAGAGCCCAACTCAATTAGCTCTCTCAAATGGCTATTTTCCACTTGATCTAAGCTGCACTCCCAGGTTAGAGCTGCAGAGCTCTCTAGCACCATAATAATACACCTATTTTGGCATCATTCCTTTTAGATTTTATTTGACTTTTTCTTTCAGCCATTAGCACATGCTTTTTCTGAGCTAAATCCTATTTCACCCTTCTTCAGCTTCTTCAAGCCCTTTTGTTTTGGTCCTCTTTGGTATTTCTGACACCTCCAGGTGAAGTGTCAAATTGTAAATTTAATTAACACATCCTCTACTTTCTTATTTCACACTAGTAATGAAAATACTGAATAAACCCAGAGCCAATATCAGTACTTTGGTACTCCAGGTCCTTCCACTGACCAGGTTTGACTTCATAGACTATTGTGCCTGCGGTGCTTTGTTTCAATACCTTAAACAGTCTTTTGACCTTGTAACAAAATATGTGTTTATGTGGGTTTTTTTTTACCCCCAGGTAAAACCACCATAGGCTTTGACTTTGGTTTTTAGCCCAGATCTGCCACTCGAGTATGTGGACCAGAACGAACTGCATCCACAAACAGACCAGAGGATCCCTTGGGTGAGAGGAAATGCCCAACCAACATAAAACTGGCAGGGGGAGACACTGCCTCCATCACCCCTACTGCATGTGGGTCCAGGGGGGAGAATGGAGAGGAACACATGGCACCTGGTGAATCTCTCTGCTCTATACCCTCAACTGGCACAAAGTAAGGATAAATTCATCAACCACATGTTGCACCTAGTTCTGTTTGACCAAAAAGAGTGAGTCTTTCCCTCGGTCCTTAAAACTTCTCTTGAAAATATCTTCATTTCCCTATTGGCTCTGGTAAATTGGTTTAAATCTTTTGCACTAGTGTGCTAAAAATACACTAAATGACCAAATATTTTAATGCATAACAATTACCTATTTACTCAGGTATCTACTTGACCATACAACTACTGTTAGCCAACTATGCTTGGTTTAACAGCCAAAGGCTTCATCATTTTGCAGGTAATGTCTGTTTTTGGAGCTTGTTCAGTTATTCTGTAACCTGAACTGACAGATGGAAGTTAATAGCAGTGGAGGCTGAGAGAGAAATTAATCTTCTTTATACTCTGGTAAGTATACACACCTGTGAAATGCAAGTGCCAAAGGACTGCCTTTGGAGCCTGCATTTTGGGAGGGACATGCCTCACTTAGGCTGATCTGCCTTGAGAGGGTGATATATCCAACCTGCTTCAATAAACCGACTGAGAAGGGAGCAAACACCTTCTATGGCACTCATCTCCTTCCACTGACCAGAAGTCTCATTTTGAGCCAGCTGATCCAGAGAGAGAATTCCCCAGTTGTGGTTCAGTTTCCAGCTCTTTCTAGATGAGCAATTTCACAAGGAAGTTCTAGATGACTCATTTCCCACCTTGCAAATGCTTAATCTTTGCTCTTTCCTAAAGCTGCTTCTCCACTTTATTTATCAAAGCAAGTTTAAGACACCTCTAACAACAGACTAGAGCTTTGAAGGTTCAGAGATTTCCCCTAGAAGTATCAATGCCTCAAAAAGAAGCAACAGGAAGGTCAGGGGCATTGCCTTGCAGAAGAACCTCAAAGTGACTATAAATAAATTATTTTGCCAGATTCTCTCACAAACAAACATATGCACAGCAGTGGCTCAAACACAAATCCCAGGGAATCACATGCATTTCATCTTCTCTGTGAAAAGGGGATTTTATAGACCTGCTCTGCTGCTTTTTCTTCCCAAGATCCTCAGCACACAAAGCTCTCTGCCTCGGAAGCTGGGCTAGGAGGAGACGAAGGCTGGAACACCGTGTGGTATTCATTTTACACACTTCTGTACAGTTCCTGCATTTCTCTTATTTGCATTCCCCTGTGAAGCAGCCAAATGAATAAACATTAAAGATGGAGGCTGAGCACACTGGAAGGACAATATTCTTGCTAAAAGCTCTCTTTTGTAAATCAATGTGATAATATCCTTTTAAAGCTATTTCCAACTGTCGTCTCTCCTGATCTGGCTCTCTGGGAGTGGGAAGTATTGGGGAGATTAATGACAGATTTAACAGCAGAAAGGTCCCCCTTATTTCGATCTTGTACAGATAATGTCCTCTAATGCTTTGTCCATGCTGTGAAACCAGGCAAGAAGTCATCTCAGTGCTTTTATTTGCTCAGGTGAAGCACTGGGTAACTGTGAATTTCTGGATTATTGTGGGGGGTAGGGGAGAGGTGATGTTATAGTTGACAGAAAGTCAATGGCACCACGGAAAAGCAGGTCAGCTCCAGCAGGCTCTCCACCACTTTCTCCCAGCCTGCAGGAAGCAGCCCAGGCTCACCTCTCCAGTGCAGCATTTAGAGCCAGAGCCCTCCTCCTGCACAGTCCTTGTGGAAGAGCTGGGCAGGACATGCTCCTATCATCTCAGCTGCACAGAGGCACCTTGCAGCTTTCTTAGGGCTCCAGCTTCACAAACCATCACAGCAATAATAGTCCTTACAGGATCGTTTCTAAATGAGTTGTGAAAATAGATTAGGTATATTCAGTTCAGGCAAAAAGCATTTTTTAAAGGCTTTGGGCAAACAGTCTGTTCCTTTCATACATCTTACCACTGAGTTTCAAAGAAACCAAATTGATGAAGCTGTGAGGAAAGTGATTTGTTAAAAATTAAGTCTTTTTCTTTGGAGATTCAAGTTGAAAGAACATCTCTGTGTACTGTGCCTAATCAGAACCTTTGAACACTATCAGGCATGCCCAAGTAGGGTTGCCAGCCTTCCAAAACAAATTACTTACAGTAATCCCTTGCCTGATGTATGCAGTAAAAGACAATAGTGCAGCTCAACAGCACTGTCATTGCATGAGATTCACGGCATGCAGCTGAGAAAACTTCAATTTATACTTTATATCACAAAGTGGCCATGAACCTCACTTCAAGACAAAGAATATTAAAACCATCAGACTTGCTTAACATAACTGGTCAGGTTCTCAGCTGATGCAGCCTCTGTCGACTTTAGCAGAGCTGTGCTGATTTACATCTGATGAGAATCTCTTCTCTCCAGAGTTTGGAACCTTCTAAAACAAACCTTGTCACAAAAGACCATGAAAGGATTAAGGAGCAGTGAAAGCAATAAGTTGTCCCTACCTTAATTCTCATGCTTTGCCACTGATTTCATTTATTAGGTTGTTTTGATGAAATTGCTCAACAGATATAAACCAGCATAATCCTACTGAAAATAATACGGTAACTCCATCCATTCACTTCAATTTTCAGTGTTCATCGCTGCATGTTGTAACTCATTCCTAAACAATTATTTTCTTTACACACTGAGCATGGTCTTGTTTAATCTGTTCTGTGGCCAGCTCTTTGGATTGTCACAAAGACTTCATAATATCATTAAAACTTTCAACTGGATCATAAAATAATTCTGAAGTAAATGAAGCACAGTAACTGAAATTATTCAGTAACTTGCAACTGGGGAAATCTAGTAAGGGAATTGTTTATTTTATGGTAATTGGAATATAGTAAGCAATCATCTAACAAAAAAAAAGCAGTTTCAGAATCACATTTCATAATGAAGAGTCAGCAATGTCACACACTTAACAGAATGGGAAAGGAATGATGACTGGTGTATGACTTATGATAGGCACAAATCTAGCCAGGTAACCAGGTCCCGTACAAATCTCAGCCCAAGTGTCTGGAGAGACCAACAGAACGTTCACAGGAACCAGGAATTCAGCCCCAAAGAAATGCTGCTGAGACCTTGGAGAAGTGGCTTGGCAGCTCTGGCAAGGCCAAGGAGAGTTGCAGCCTCAGGATCCTGCTCAGCCTCTTGGACTTGAATATTAAAGCTTTCCTTCCCCAGGTGGTTGGGAAGAGGCCTAAGTTTAGGCAAGAGAGCTATTGCAGGTACTTGGGTGAGATTCCTCCCGTGCTTCAAGCTTGGCTTCTGGTTACGGATCAGGCTTGTATAGAGCTTGGACCCTGAATTGGGACTGAAGGCATCTCACTTCTGAGACAGTCTTTATTCAGTCAGGAAACAACTTTGCTCGCTCTTTGAAGAGGAATTAAAGTGTACTTGGATCACACACTCCTCAGTCTCTGTAGCCCTCATCTACGGAACCCACAGTGACCTGATCAGCTCTTGTAGCTTGTATGTAGGTACCTCTCTCCTGCAAACTGCCCAGCTTTGTGGGTGTTGCGTATTCACTGGCAAATGAGTGTTTTGTCTGCCTTGAAGTGAGCTGCCTTTAGCAACATTTCCAGACTTCTGAAAATCAGCAAACAAAACAATCCTTCGGGTTTTGCAAAACCCTTGCCTTTGGCCTAATTTGAGTACTGTTGAAATCAAAGAAAGCTTGCCACCAATGTCACTCAGATAAGAGTAGCCACAATCGGACCCTTTTTTAAAATGACAGTCCCTGAAACTCATCCTTTGCACAACATCTTTGCAAGTATTCTTACCTTTTTTTTTAGGGGAGACCAATTTTTTCTCGTTCCCCTTTGAAAGAATAACAGTGTATTTATAATAATATTTGCTGTCATAAGTTAATTGAAGCAATAAGTCTTTGCAATCTTTTTTTCTTTGCACTGGCCTATAAAGCAGTGCCATTTTTCTCTTTTCTTAAAAAATGAAAATATAGAACTAGGCTGGATATTAGAATGAAAATTCTGTTCTCTGCATGTGCACTTTATATTAGCCCTTTATGGTACTTGCACTAGGGAGAAAAGAAATGTATAGACTGCAAATATTACAAACAGGGCTAGCATTTTGCCCATCATATTTCTGTTACAGGAAAGTACCTTCACTCTTTTGAGAGAGGGCTTTTGAAATTCAGAGCAAGAGCTGTTGTAATTAGGCTGATGGGGATGATAAGATAATTTAGGGCAAAGTCCAAGTGAAAGGGTGCCCTGTGCTCCTCCTGATCTGAGGTGGGAGCCAAGTTTATAGAGCGTATAAGGAGGAATTCAAGACTTTTCAGGTTTGAGCATATATGCTAAAGGTAATCATGGTATTTCCTATCCTTCTGACCCTTCTCATTACTCTTGATCTCTGCTGTAAATGCCTTCATTACTTTCAGTGCTACTGCCTAAATGAAAACAGACACTGATGTCTTAGTTCCTACTGCTCTTGAGGACTAAGCTTCATTTTAAAGCGTTGCATACAAAATATTAAGGGTAAGATGAAAATATTGATAAAACGATCTCAAGGTACAGAACACATTATACAAATTTAGGTTAAGTTGTCTTCCAAACCTCTTTGATGTTCAGGTGACTATCGGAATAAATCTTAGGATATGATTCCTGACTGCATCAGGAGAAACGGAAGCAGGAAGATTTTCAATACAAAGGACTACAGGTAGAACTCTGATGACCTTAACAGATTAATATATTTGACAAACTGTATTCACTTCTCTAATTCATGAGATAATAAATCTCAGTGATAAATGTTCCCTCCAAACAACAGAACAATGGGATGGCTATCAATGTTTATCCACACCCCATAAACATACAAAACTCTTGCATATTGGAGAAGCCAGTTGTGTCTAAATTGGTGGTTGCCTATTCAAGGCGTCTCATTTATTACAATGGACCTGATGCAGGCAAATAAAAGAATGACCAAAGGAGGCTGCTGGGTGGAGAATAGGAGGATAATGAGGTCAGATAAAATGTCTGGGTCTCATTAATCCCAAAGAGCTGAGAGAGCTTTCAGTGTCAGTTCAGCAGAGATGGTGAAGTGCCATGAACAGCGAATCCATACTGACAGTCCAGTTTCCTGGTAACCAGACCCTACAGAAATCTGTGTCTTGCCTTTGTCAGTAGCTGAGCAAAGCACAGGGGCACTTGGTAGCCCACCTGCAGTCAGAGGTGGTCAGTTCACTGTACAAACGTGGGCCAACCTATCACTCCATGCTCCACCAACGTGACACAATGCAAGCCCTTGAAATGCACAGAGATGTTGCTCTGAAATTGGCATAGCCAAAAACAACAGTGGAATCCTAATAACAGCATTTATATTAGGATGGAATAGATAGAAGCTAAAATAGCTACAGGTAACTCCCTTCCCTCCCAGTGCAAATAACTTTTCCTTTCCTTTAGCAATTACCACTTTTGAGGATTTCTTCTACTGACTGTTCTATCCTCATCTTACAGAGATCCTTAGCTACCTGTTAGAAATTACTTGCTTGATATTTCACCTGTCTCTATTCTTGCAAATGTAGCACCTTTTTCTTTGTCCATTCCCTTGTCAATATGGAAAACAACTGATTTCTACCCCTTTCAGAATAATGTTTTCCGTTATGACAAGCTGTTACACATCTTCTATTTCCACTACCTCCCTATAGGCCTCATATTTCTCTTTTCTTGGTTAAAAAAACCCCCAAGATCTGATTTTTTTCCATAGGGATAATGCTTTTGTATCTACTTGTCATTTTTATTATTGGTCTCTGGTGCTGTTTACATGCAGGACCCAGACTGAGCTGGTGAGACACCGCTAGTGCTCAGTAAAAATGAACATCTACTATTCTTCCAGGATGTCCACTTTGCTGGTAATTTTCAATTTTGTGGTCACCTAAAACCTCCAGATTCCTTACTGCTATTATATGCTCTAAGAGAGATTCTCAGTCTCCTAATTTTCCTTCCTAAATACAGCATGTGCACTGAACTTAATCTTACTGATTTCAGATAATTTATCCAATTTATTGTGATTATTTTGAACTCTAATCCTGTGTTCTCATGAGATTTCCAGTAAGGTGTCATCCTCAAATTTTTTGTGTGTACTCTCCAGCCCATGATCTAGGTAATTAATAAAAATATCCTGTAACAGTGGACAGAGGACAGGCTTCTATGGGGTTCGCATGGTGTGATCTTCCAGTTTGACAGAAGATTATTGGTAACTGCTCTTTGCATAAGGCTTTTTTGAGCATTTTTGTATCAGCTTTGTAGTGATTTTTGTCTAGATCATAATATCTCATACATCTGACACCCCTCCTCCTCTCCTCAAAAGCCCACTCTGCAGTATCCTCTTCACTGTGATAATTCTGTATTTAATCACCTGGGCTATTGAGGCTCCCCTCTGTTGTCAATGCCTCTTCCTAAGCATGTGAATATAGCTTTCCTTTGTTAACACTTTTTTGGGGCTCTGGTGTTTTTAGGCTTGATCACTGTTGCTCTTAATATTTCTTCTCCTTTAAGATCAGCAGATGGAATAGATCTTGGCTTTCTGCCCTGATGCTGATTGTTGAATAGGAGATCTGCACATTATTATTTTTTTTTCAACAATAATATTCCCTTTGGTTCCTTTCTTCTTTTCCCAGTAATAGATATTCACATCTCATAACATGCTGGAGTTCCCAGGTGTAATTATTTAACTGGCAGAACTCTAAAGCCCTTTCAGTAGTGATAAACCACTGTATGGCAGAACTGAAAAAAGACCCAACCCAAAACACCTGTCAAGAAAATTTAAAAAATAATGGTGCCACTGATTTTCTTAATCACCATGTTTTCACTGACCTCCTGTACATGTTCAGTCAGCCCTTGGTCTCAGCCAAAGGAGTTTGGGGCATGACTTAGAGCAGAAGATTTTTTTGGAATCACATCATGAACACTGTGCATTTCTGCTTTCATCCATCAGCCTCTGTGGAGGTTTCCCAGCTGTCATGTCACAGGCTCAGGAGAAATTTCCAACAAATCTCCAAGAAAGCTGGAGATTTTATTCTCTGTCAGAGGGCCACACCAAAGCCTGAACTCCTTTCACACACCACTCAGAAGACTACTGGAGCTGGAGTGAGTTTGTGGTTGCCCATTCACATGCTATCACTTTAGGTTTCATTAGAAGTACTTGCCAAAAGCAGGATTCATGGATTTTGTGAAATCCCAGGTGCCATCAGCTGGGCATGGCTGCTGAGTGCTCCACAGACCGGAGCAGAGCTTGGCCAGACCCCATCAGCCAGCAGGGGATTGCTGAGGTGGAGGGTGCAGAGCCGTAGGAAACAGGAGAAGTACACTGATTTGCAGCAGCTGGAGATCCAGCCTTGAATCCTAAACCAACTCTTTAGTGTTCACCCGAGGTCTGGCTCACATTCAGCGGCAGCAATGGACAACATATGTGCAAGTCACGGGGACACACACTGCCATGGAGCTACTGCCCCAGCCTCTCCGACCGGTCACGAGCGAGCAGCTGTGCGTTCCCTGCACGCCTCTCTCCACCGCCCCCTCACTGCTGGTGTCAGGGATGTGCAGAACAGACAGAGGTGCTACAGCTGAAACAGGTTCCTCAACATATTCATGCTCACAAAACATAAACTCTTGTAAAATGCAGGCACCGCCAGCGAGTGCGCTTCTGCTGCTCTGTGCCTTGGGAGAGGCTGGGAATGCTAATTGGTTCTGGTCTGAGTCGGCTTCCTGGTTCAGGGCACTCCTTTGAAAGGGTTTTCCGCTACACATTCGGTGCCAAATGTAGCAGATGGTGATAGGATAGTAAATTACATTAAGGAATACTTGTACAGTTTCTTTACCACTTTTATAGTTGAAAAACAAACAATCGAGTTGCTTAGGGTAAAGGCAGATGCGGTGTCATGTATGTCTACCACCCTAATAGTTTTATGGAGTTATCTCAGAGAATGAAGAAGCAGGTTTAATAACCATGGAAATGAGCTGAATACTCCCAGAGCGATCATCATTTCTAGTTTAGAAGTTTATGTTCCTTTGTTGCTAAGATTTGTGTTTCCAGTTCCCAGTATTTATATAATCACGTACTGATCTTTTTTTCCAAAATTTTTCCTCTTTTTTACAAAAACATTTCTGCAAACAACTGCCTAGCCAACTGTAAGCAGTAAGTGGCACCACTGGGTATTAGTGCCACCTGGTTGTCATGATGAATTGAATCACTTCCTATTTAAAATAGTATTTAAACAGTCTTCTACACAGCTTGTTTTCCAGCTCTGCCTCCTTTGTTATCCAGTCTCTGAGCCTTCTTTGATACACTATCTCATGTCATGGGATTGTAAAATAATCCAGACTGTAAAGGACTCCCATCCTACATCATGCTTAAATCAGAGTCAGCTTTGAGATCAGACCATGTTGCTCAGGCTTTTGTGAAAATGGGTCTGGAAAGCCTCAACAGACAGAGGTGTCACAGCATCTTTGGGCAAAAAGCTCCGCCACTTCACTCTTGTGACTCGGATTATAACACCAAGTGGAAACCTCTGGTTTGAATTCCATTCTATGTGCAACATGTATATGAGAGAATACTCTGCTAAGCATACTTTAAATAAAAATGCTGCAATACATTCCAGCTACAATTTTACAGAAAACAAAAAAAATCTACTTGAGTAATAGAGTTTTTTTTTCCCAGTTATTTATATTGTGCATAATAAAATGCATGAGTGAATAGATGTGCATATACATGAATATTCCTCAAGTGGTTCTTTATTTGTGATAGAGGAAGAGACTCAGAAGAATTTCTACAGGTTTGGGATTTATTTTCTGTTCTGCCAGGGCAAGATCTGAATCAGTCTTCATTTTTGAAGGGCTGGATATCTCACTCATTAATCAGTACATTGATGGTTCTGCAGTTGGCTTGGGGAAAGTAACCTGTCAGAGACAAAGAGCCTTTAATATGAAAATGATAGTTATCAACATCATGGTAAAAATCAAGAACAGCTTTGTACAATGAAGTGCATGAGATAACCACGTAAATAAAAAGCTAAAACTGTAAACCCACATATTATTCCTTTCATGTTCTGGTAAAATAGGGTTAATTTTTCTCTTTTGTTTTGCTTTGATCTTACTGTTAACAGAAAGGTAGGCAAACTGGCTGAACATTTAAACTCCGCCCCCTAGAATGATGTTACAGAAAAGCAAGATGGTGTGTGGCAGAAGCACCACCCTTGTGTGTATTCCCTAGGATTTTGAGTGTAAGGGTTAGGTATCCAACTTTTGACCTGTGAGCACATTATTCAGTTCCAGGGAGAGGGACTGGTCTTTCCTGGAACCATAAATCACAGATGTCTGGCAGAATGACCGTGTGGTTGACGTGGGTATGCACTCCAGGTGTCCCTGCCACAAACGGACCAGCTCGGAGCTCGCAGTAATTTATATCAAATGCTTTCAAGTTTACAGTAAATGCTTGCATGAAAGCCCCAAGTTCAGGAACAGATCACCTCTACTGGGAAGTCTCTCCCTGCTTCAGGACAATGATTTTAGAAAAAGGAGGCAAGCAGATTTTTAAATAGTAAATACTTGCGTGTTAAGAAACTTCCGATGAGTTTCAAATGGGATGCCATATATATATCAGGAACAGGACTATCAAACAAGGCTGAAGAGGAAGGTCGCTATACTGGTATGTTGGAAACTCTTACAGATGCCCAAATATCACACTTCTCCAGGCTGGTGAATTATTTAGAGTAGCTATTTTCATGGTCTTCTAAAGAATGGAGGGTGGGATTGGGGAGAGATTTTTTTCTCAGGCTTTGGTGATGACAGCTTGTGTTGACACCTGATTGGAAAAAGACTATTATGGAAATGAAGACACATGGAAGTGGCTTAAGTGTTGCAAAATACCAGGAACAGTTTTTTTACCAAGCAACATAACATGGTTTCAACTCCTCATCCCAACACAGACTGTAAGAATAACTATCTGAACAGGGATCTGTGAGAATGTAGTTTGAAATATCAGGCAGTTATCTTAATTTTAAGATTCCTTGTGGCTAAAGGAAGCTAAAAGATGTCTAGAAATTTCTGCTGACAACCACCTCTTGTCCCCAGAACAAAAGAGAAAAGAACAAAGCAAAGCACAGAAAAAGTCATGCTTGTTTTAAAGCAAGCTGAGGGGCAAAGGAAGGATAGCTCTTAAAGAGACTTCCAGCTGTCTTCAGTCTTGAGTTTCAGTCCTGTCTGGAGATGAAATGGTTGGTCATGGGCAGGGCAGGGCAGGGATGGGGATGTCCAACACCTCCCTTCCTCTGGCTCCCCAGGTGGTCTTAGGAAAAAATCGTTGTGACTGAAGATGGTTAATGTGTCCCTGCCTTGTCTGGAGATACTCTGGACCAGATCAAAACTTCACCATTTGTTTTGTAAGTGTAGTATTCAGTCTGGGTTCCAAATGTCCTGGTTTGGAAAGGTGAAAGAGCTGGCTGGAAGGTGTCAGGAGGGCTCACCTCAGCTGGGGCAGTGCTTTGCTGCTACTGCACTGAACTTTGTGATCCCTTCCTTGTGGTCCCCTGGCCAAGCCTGGGGTGCTACCATGGAATAAAATGTTTCTGAGTAGGAAGGCAAAATGCTTTCCTTTTATTTTCTCTTATGGAAAATGCTAATCATTCTCCCTACCACCCCCCAAGAGAACATGCTTTTTCCTAGGGCTGGTTTAGTGGCATAACACAGAAAGGCTTGAAACAAAGGTGACAAACAAGGTTTTGAGGGAGTTGGTCACGTACAAGAGAAGCCTCAGGGACACTGTAAATGATGCCAGGCTCAGCTGGATCCCAGGGATTATGTTGCCAGCCCAGATTTGGTGCTTTGACACCCCCTCATTCCCTTGTCCCAGAGGGGGACAGGTATGGGAACAGAGGGTCTGGTTTCATCCTACTGCTTCCAGAGGGGTCCTGATGTAAGAGAAATTTCCTGGTAGCTCTTGTTGGGTTTTATAAAGCAAAAGACATAGGACAAATCTAGAGACTGGCCTACTGAGTGACATGCTCTTTCCAAGAGCAATCCTCTTCCATATAAGCAAGAGTTACTTTTATAGCACGTTTTTCATATTTTGTGTGATAAGCTACTTCTTTCCTATAAGTTCTTTTCCTTTAAATGAATGTTAAATACTTATCTTTGGAGAGGAAAAGTCCCATTTATTGCCATGAATAATGAACTTTCCTAATTATACTTAATTCTTTATATCCTTTTTCCTTCTCAATATCCCCACCTGCTTCAAAAGCAGAGCAGAGCTCCTCCCTTCTTAGAGTTCTAATTTTTTCTCAGAATCAGTGCTCCCAGCAATAAGAAACCCAAAGCACCTAACCACTTAAATGTTTTTATTTTTGTTTGCTTGTTTTTTTATGTTCTAAGGATTTTTTAAATTTATTTTCAGATTTCCTATACTGGCCAGTGTTTGCAATAAATAAAGTACTTGGCCAGTGCTCAGTCTGCAAAGGACTATTGTTGATTCTGACTTTACAGTAGATCTGGGAATATAGAGACGTTGTTTTCTGGTAAAGCAGTCATTTTGTTACTCAGGAAAAGGTCGGTGAACAACTGTCCCTGCACTCAAGGCACCTAGTGAAAACAGATCCAGACTCCACTGTACCTGAATACCTGTTAAAGCTTTCAGTTACTTAAACATACAAAGAAAAGCTGTTAATGAAGCGCGGGAAAGATGTGTTTGACTCAGATCTGAATCAGTGCTTCGTCTTGACTGAGTTTCCTTTAAAAAAAAAAAAACAAAAAAACAACCAAAACAAAACCCCCACAAAAAAAAAAAAAAACCAAAACAAAACCACCACAGACAAAAAAAAAACCCTGCGCAGCACCACTTCCTTCCTTCAGATGGAAAGGTAACTATGGTGACTGGGGGGAAAGATGAGATGTCACCACTCTGAGGCCCAGCAGCACACATAGGCTCCAAGGCTGTTTGCAGCGGGGGCGAGGGGTGCCGGGGGACCTTTCACAGCGCGGCGCGGCGCGGTGCAGGCGGCGGCGGCCAAAGCTGCCGCTCACGGAGAGCCCCGGAGCAGCGCCCGAGGGCTGGCAGCTCCTGGCAGGCGCCGTCTGAGAGCTCCAGCCCTGCCCACCCGCAGCTCCAACTCACGCTTTGATTTGGCATCCCCCGGCCTATGACAGCAACGATGCTGGATTTGGGGCGATCTATAGGTTTTGTGTTTGCTCGTGTTTGCTCAAGGGTGAGGCTTGCTCCCTCTCCGTGCCGCGAGTTAACACGTTGTCTGCTTCTTCTAATACATATTTTATGACCTGGCTACTGTGTTTTAATCGGCTGAGCAGCAGCTCAAGCACTTGAGCAGGTGGCCTGGTAGCTTTATAAATACAATTATGATGACTAAAAGCCACATTGCACTTGGCACCATTCTTCAGATTTTCCCCAGAGGTCTGGGACTGGCTTGCCCTGGCGGCAGAGCCAACCTTTGCAATCTCCCTGTCCACCTTCCAACTTTGGCAGCCAGAATTCACCCCTCACCCCTCTGCATATCTGGTATTCCTATAGGGGGCAAAACTGATGCCAGATTTCACATTAAACCCAGCAAAATCTACACAGACCATGCCCAAAGTGTTTTCCAGCTTAGGCTGGCAAGAACCACACAATAAGAATGCAGATGTGAACTGGAAAAAGGCTGGAAATTAAGCTCACTATGGATAATTCTGTGCTAAATACCATTTTTGGTCAATTCAGTGTTCATTATGCTGTGAGACACTCAAGCTATTACTGTCATTGACATGGAAAAATAAAACACTGTGGCTGGGACTACTGCTCCAGTGATAACACACAGGTTTCAGTGGGTCCCAGTGACGCCTTTACACTTTAGAGTACGTTGTTACTTTATTTAAGAGCTTGCAGATGCATCAAGTTACTCAGTTTGCCTATTCAGCAAAGCCCACAGATAGCATACTTAAAATTAGGCACATTTATGTCCCACTGAGGTAACATATTTAGCTTCATGATTATTTCAGTGTTTGTGATCTCTATATAGATTTGTTTTTCTTTCATATCATGATAAACAAATGAGGTCTTTGGTACATATTCAGCTATGGTTCTGTCAGGGCCAGCTGTAATTTTGGTATTTTCTTCAGCTGGTATTTTCTTCACAATTGCTTTAGGTTTTCTTCTAGGAAAAACAATTATAAACCAATATATTTTTGCAAAAAAAAATATATAACATTTTGAAATTGAAATTAATTTTATTATGAAGACCCAAAATGTTCTAAAATATGCCTACATTGAAAAATTAAAATTAATCCAAATGGGGTTTTTTTGTTTTCCCAGAATGAAATGGTGAAGTATTTCTAAAGCAAAACTCCATTACAGTGACATGACTCTCAAATGTCCATAACCAGCTCCAGACACTGTCATGTGGGAGGTTGTTTTGCTGCCTAGTCTATAAACACAGAGGATCAGATTCAGATCCTGAAAAATTTGGCATTGTATGGATTTCAAGAAAGCTGAGAGAGTTTATACAGCCAAAGTGTCCAAATCTTGCTTCAGTTCTTTTGGGCAACCATAGTGGTAACTGATCAACCCCCACCCCGAACTCATCTCTGCTGTAACAAGTTATGATATTGTAGACTGAAATATTCAGCTCAGGTGTGTTTAACCAGAACTCTGCAGGAATTATTCTGCCAGGCATACTTCCTAAAAGCTGAATGTTTAAAACAAATAGGTGTAGGGAAAAAAAAAAAAAGAGCCCTAAAAGGAAAAATCCAAACCCCTGAGGAATCCCAGTGGATCATATCAGGATGGAACAGGCACAAGACACAGAGAAACACGCTGCAGCCAGAGCCTGAGCAGGGCATTTGCATCAGAATGCAAACTGCATTTCTGCCTCCCCCCCAGCCCGCTGCATACTGATGCACAGACACGATTGAGTTACTGGCCACATGCTGATGTGGCAGAGAAAATTCATTGCAAAGACCCTCTGGCCACCCCCCTCATTTCCATGCCCTGTTTCAGGAGGCTCAGGTTTGAGCCCAGCAGCCTGGGCTGCTGGCAGGGATAGGATGCCCATGGCACAGCAGAGATTCTCGCAGGCAGGATAAGTCCAGGATGTGCCCAGGCATACAGCTCAATCAAACCCAGCACAAGACCACACTTGGGAGAGCTTTCAGGCTTGAAGTAGTAAGAAAAAGTTTACATGGCCAGCGGCTGTTTCTCTAGCCAAAGATGCGTTTCTGTGTGAAAAGATGACGTTCCCGGCTGCCCCATCAGTGGTTTAACTGCTGAAGCTCCACCGAAATGCGCAGCCTTTGGAAACCAAGCCAGTCCAAGGAGCAACACGACTGCAAGCAAAATTGCTCAGCACAGTCTGTGGGTTTGCCACCTGTGAGAACTGAGAGAAAAGCACCCCGTACAGCAATAATTACTCCACAAAGAAGTTATGATAATGCACAGATTTGCTGCCCAGACCCCTTCTCTAGCCTACAGTTTCACCTCAAGCTTTCATGTAGGGATTTGCTTAATCTTTTGTTGATAACACGACAACAAACAAATCCATCATTAGCATAATAACACCATGATTACACACCTAATCAGTCTTTAGACTTATCATCCTTTAAGTAACCTTTCCTACTAAGCAAGTGAGAATTTGGAAACATTAACTTATATTAAGCTTACTTGCACTGTGCTAATATTTAATTCCAAATTATCAGCACAGCATTTTCCCCTGCAGAAACCTGTTTAATAAAACATTGAATCTTTAATGTTTTTGACTGGGGGAGATACTGCCATGTGCTCTCCTAAAGACTAAAACTCCTTTTACTCCTCTTTATTTTGCCATTGCTGAAGTACATTACTGGCATTGTGATCACCCTTTCCTCTTGGATCATGCAGGACCCAATGAAATGCTGCTGCTGCTTACTGAGAACTTGATTTTACACACAGCACTTCTACTTTGGAGCCAAGATGTATAAGCTTAATAAAGATTTTATCCTCAGTGATTCATTTAGGATAGCAGAGGTGCCAACATCTGTAATCTGACTGAAAGCTTTTGGAACAATGACCGAATTGCAGAGATTTCATACACGGGCATAAATGAAGTTTAAAAGTTCCTTTTTTTGTACTCTGAAAAAATTTGAAGGCTTAATGAGTGTGATTTGTGGGCTGAGCTCATAGTTTGGAAGGTCTGTTTGTGACTTGGCTGGTGACGTGGCAATACAAATCATACAACTTTGACAAGTTAAGGCCAAAGTGATTTTAATGTGGGAGAGGGGTTGCTTCACTACTCTTAACCTTCATTGCTTATTCCTGAGTTCAAGTCTTGGCCAGATTGGTAGCCAGAGATGATGAGAATAAGACAGTTGTACCCCACAGGCTCCTGCATTCCTTCTGTCTGCAAATCCTTGCACTTACATGTGCAGACAAAGCTGAATTCCCCTGCCAGTAGGCACATACAGACATACTCTGTGCAATCTCTTGTGGGTTTTTATACATCAGACACTTTTGCCTTCTTAGAAATGCCAGCCTATGTGGTCATTTATCAGCAGCCTGCACAAGTTGAAGACTTGAAGTCAGCTGCAGAGGGAGCAAGTATAAGCTCCTAGATCAAACAGAAAATCTGGTTTTCCGCACATGGAGATATCACAAAAAAAATATCAAACTAGGGAAAATATTGGGCAGAAAATAGTTGTGTCCTTAGGAAGAACACTCCTGGAACAAATGGCTCCTCCATGACACATGGATTAGAGAGTACTTTGTAATAAAGAGCATGGAGATGTAAGGGACTACTTGGGTCAACCCTTTCAATCCCTTTCTTTTCAAGGCAGCCAAGGCATGAACATCCAACGCAGATGGAACTGTAACCCTCACCCTCCGGACACAGAGAGTGTATTGCTATCAGTATCTGATAGCACAGTTAGACAAATGCCAAGGAACAGACCATGCCAGAGAAGGGTAATTTGTTATTGCTGTATTTTTTTATGTCCTAAAAATCAGATACTCTTTCTATAGCGGTGATCTTGGAAGCTTTCAGGATCCTCTTTCTGAGGCCATTTTAATACTTGGTAGTTATATTCATCTCCATCATGGGTGTTGTGGGTTGGCCCTGGCAGGACACCAGGTACCCACCAAAGCTGCTCTCTCACTCCCTTACTCAGCTGGACAGGGGAGAGAAAATACAGTAAAAGGCTCATGGGTCAGGATAAGGTCAAGGCCAAAAGAGACACACCTTGTGGAAAAATAAATTTACAACCAATCAAATCAGAGTAAGATAGTGAGAAATAAAAACAAAATCTTAAAACATTTTCCCCTACATTTCCCTTCTGCCCAGGCTTAACTTCACTCCTTATTTCTCTACCTCCTCTCTCCCAGTGGATGGGAAGGGGGGCTGTGGTCATTTCCTCACATGTTGTCTCTGTTGCTGCTTCCTTGCCAGGGGAGGACTACTCACACTCTTCCCCTGCTCCAGTATGGGGTCCCTCCCACTGGACACAGTCCTCCATGAACTGCTCCCATGTGAGCACTTCCCAAGGGCTGCAGTTCTTTATGAAGGTTCCTTTGCACAGGGTGCAGTCCTTCAGGAACAGACTGCTCCAGTGGGGCCCCTGTGGGGTCGCAAGCCCTGCCAGCAAATCTGCTCCAGAGTGGTATCCCCTCTCTGTGGGGCCACAGGTCCTGCCAGGAGCCTGCTCCAGTGCAGGCTTCCCACAAGGTCACAGACTCCTACGGGCCTTCACCTGCTCCAGAACAGGGTCTTTCAGGGCCTGCAAGTCGATCTGTGCTCCACCATGGACCTCCGTGTGCTGCCTCAGCATGGTCTGCACCAGGGGCTGCAGGGGACTCTCAGTGCCTGGACCACCTTCTCCCCCACCTTCTGCACTGACCTTGGGGTCTGCAGGGCTGTTTTCCTCACTCCTCTCTCCAACCTCAGTTGCTCTTGTGCAGCTTTTTCCCTGCTTCTTCAATACATTATCCCAGAGGCACTACCACCATCACTGATGGGCTCAGCCTTGGCCAGCAGTCCACCTTGCAGCTGGCAGGCATTGGCTCTGCTGGATATGGGAGAAGCTTCCAGCAGCTTCTCACAGAAGCCATCCTTGCATCCTCTTCACGACCGAAACCTCGCCATGCAAACTCAATACAAAGGGGAATAGCACAAAAAAAATCACTACTGGAGCTAATAAAAGAATAAGATTCTGTTACGAAATATCATTGCAGTAATAGTCCAAAGCAAGTATGTCCAGCTGGCACCTTTTTGGCAGGGTTTATTCAATATCATGAACCCAGATGGTCTCTGGCTCTCAAATGATTTGAAGGACTCCTAATATCCTTAACAACACCCACTAGGTTTCTCAGACTGCCTCATATGTGATTCATCCGACTCACAGTCTTGGCACACTGGTCAAGATCTGGATTTGAAACATGCCAAGGCTTAGGGGTTAAGAGGATCTGTGGTTCTGCTTTGAGCTATTTGAGACGTGAGAGATTAATTGTATAATGCAGAGCTGAGCTGGATTCCAGGCTGCACAAACATGCTGGATCCAGGACTTTGTGTCAGACTTTGTAGTGCCAGGAAGTGTGAGAGGCAGGAGAGAAAATGTCGTGTTAAGCTGGCTTATTGTATAGTGTGATGCAAAGCACCGACAAACTACAGTGATTAAATACCTTCCTGAACTTAGAGTATAAAGAGATATTGGTCTTCCTGGAGACGAGGCAATTCACTAAATCATGGTGCATCTCTCTGAGCTGAAATACAATCTTGCATAGTGAGACCAACCACATGTAACTGTGGTTTTCCAGGCTAACAGGCTTTTTAGTGCATAAATTTCTTCAGTTGATGATTTGGGATTTCCACGGTAGTAGGATTTCCTTTTCTTTAAGGAAAAGTGTGCTCTCATGTGTACATATAGGAGTGAAGGCATCATATCCTGGTGTTTCATTGCCAGGTGCCATTAAGAATAATGGCTGGATCTTAATTGGCACAGCCCAGCATGTGCCTGAACTCCTGGTAAAATAAAGCAAAGCCCTGATAAATCTCACTAATCCACACCTGGAAGTGTGACGATTTTCTCCTCTGCCTTCAGCAATGAAATAAAGTGAAGAGCAATACAGGTGAGTAGGTCTGGGAACTTAATATCAAAGTAGGCAAAGGAGAAAAAGTAGGAAAACCAGGGACTTACATGATTTTTCTCCACATGGAACTGCGAAATTCCTGGACTTCAAACTTTCTTGACTTTTCTTTCTGATGCTCTTGGCCTCCATGAAAACCAATGGTAAAGCATCTATTGATTCAAGATGAGATTTCAAACTCCGTTTGCTCACTTCCTCTTTTCCCTGGTCCCCATCCCTCTCCAGTGCTCTAGCTCCTGAGACAACTCAGCAAGTCTGTTCAGATCATTCAGCCAGCAAAATAACCAACACAGCAGAGACCTGCAGAGTAGAGGCCAAAGAACAGCCTTTATTTTTTTACCCCTGAGGAAATAGTTTGAATCTTTTCTATATTAAAAGGTGTGGAGAGTTTTTCCTCCTTTGAAAATGACTTGGGGGTGAACCTGTGTATGACATTGCTGAGGGATGTTTTGGGGACTCAGACTGATGACCTTCCAAAAGACTATTAAAAAAATACCCTCAATAATTTTACGGAAGAATTAATATCTTTTATTATATTGTGTAGTGCAGTAAAACCCCTCTGCAGTATCTGAAGAGATAATTTTCTATTGTCTGCCAGAAACCTTTTAATAAAGGAGGAAAAGAGTGCTGCACAGTTGTTTTATTGGCTGAGGTTCATCCTGCAAACACAGAGAAGTACCACCTAGGGCTCTGACAAACAAGCATCTTTGAAGCACTGTGGTATTGAAGCAGCCCCTGTGGTAGCTCAATATCCTTTCCTGATAATTTTTATTTTACATCACATTTCAGAAGGAGGTACAATAGGTTTCTCTCCTTCTTTTTCTCTATTTCTTGTTGGTAATAAGGATGGGGTCAGATCACTTGAGTGTGCTGCTGTAATGAAACATTAGAAATGTTATCTGCATTCAGTCCTGCCTGCCTTCTTCCTTTCTTTCTGGAAAGGAATTAATTACTGTACAGTGGGTGCCTCCCAATATTGCAGCCCACACTTCCAGATGTAAATCAGCAGGGCGGGGAAGTGTAAACGTTAGCCAAAGGAAGAAAAGGAAGACAGCACTCTGGCAGCAGAGGCCAAGGTTTTAAGTGGAATAAATACTTGAAAATTCACTCTATTTGAAAATCTAGTGTGCATTTCAGAGCAAACCTTGAGGGACATGTTCTTGCTGAACCTCCCACTAACTTCAGGAGGGCTGAGCTTACCTCCATACTGTTTGGATTTATCTGGCCCTATCAGTGGCCTGGTAAAGCCTTTACAGCCCATCCCATGCAGCCTCTGGAAACAGGCAAGATGCCTTTGAAGCCACCTTGCAAGACTTATTTCTCTAATATAGATTTTTTACCTTAGCAGTCTCAGCCTCTGGACCCCTGCAGTAAGGAGAGACAGTATTCAGCATATGCCCAAGTCTGCTTTCAGTAGCCTTGCTTTTCTGAATTATCTTTCTCATACTCTTAGGAACAGCCCATGGACCACATTGAAACCACTGGAATATGGTAACAGAGAGCAATAGTTTCTTTATCTGTATCCCAGTCCTTCCTGTGCCCTGCCTGCACTTCTCTGGGGATGCCAGATGGCTCCTGATGGAAACTTCACAGGCAGAAAGAAAATTTGATGGTCTCTGATGCTTCCCCTCATGCCACCCCCCATTATAAGACGCTTTGTGGTACTAATGCTTGGTCTGGGTTTTGGCCAGAGCTTTTGGTGCCCCAGGAGGCTTCACTACCGTAAGTGCAGCAGTCTGGCTGGGAGCAGCTTCCTGTCCTCATTCCATCCTGGAACTGCCCTTTGTGGTGGCAGAAAGGTGGCAGAGATCTTCACCTTGTGTCTCTCTGCTTGCAAATCCCACACCATCTCAGAGCCTTGATTTCAAATTCTCTCCCCTCCCTTTGGAGGAGAGATGCAAAATTGACTTCATGGGCAAGGTTTGCTCTGTGAAGTTCCTTTCTATACTTTTTTTCCTCTCTTTCTCTTCCGCTTTACATGTTTTTTGTGTTTGGGAAGCAACTACAGATTTCCCTTGTGGTTTTTTTCAACATTACAGTAATAATTGCCTACATTTTTAACTAGACCAAAAGCGATCTTATGGAGGTCATTTATTAATTTTTTATGCGTGTTAACTGTATAAATAATGATTTGTAAAATTAGGCAGAAGTTATATTAAATTGAGCAGCGGTTAAATCTTGACACTGTTTATATTTCTCTTCTAAAATAATTAAACTTCCCTTTCATTTAAAAGGCCATGTACAGACAGTTGTAATATGTTTAATATTTTTATAGCAAGTAATTGAACTCAGAATTTCACTAAATTAATTGCAAAGTGTAAACTTTATTTAAGATTCTCCAAGTGAATGTACAGTTATATGGTAGTAAAGAATTGATACTGTATATCTTTGGAAGGGCATTACCTTGAAATTGTCAGCCAATTTCTCATAATATTCAATGGTGGATCATTATTTAAATGTTAGGTCATACTCCAACACATTTGTCCACATGCCAGGAGCTGAGAGGCTGTGAATCGCCTTCGTGTCAAACAAGCTGTGATGGATGGGTGACTTTGGCTTGCAGAGGCAGCAAAGCTCAGGGTGAGAATGAAAGGGACAAAAGGAGGGAGAAAGGCATGAAAGTGAATATTGAATATGGAAAAGGAAGATTTTCAGACACACGCAGAACTTGTACTGATATCCATCCTGAGGGAGGATATAATATAAAACGAGGCACTGAAGTGTTTTTAGTGAAAAAGTGTTTTTAGTGTGTGTTAATCCGTGAATCTGAGGGGGCCGTAGGGGAATTCAGAGCTGTTGGTGGTTTGCTTTTCTGACTTTGGTGCCCTGGAAAAGACAACCATGGTCTCCCTGTCTTGGGCTGAGCCAGATGTGAGCCCTGAGCAGAGCCCAGGCTGGGAAATTGTCTCACCAAGCCGCACCAAGTAATTTGCCTCAATCCTTGCCAGTGTGGATTGTGGATCATGGAAAGTACCTGTGTGAAGAGCTGTTCCTTTTTATCAAATGCACCATCAGGTTTCCCCAAAAATAAGCCTGGGGCTCTGACATTGAAGGGGACAGAGAAAGGGCAGAAGGGTGGGTAGTAGGCTCAGTGTCCAGAGTTCACACTAGGTCTTTGTGATATCTCATGGGCAAAGCTGGGCTCACAGAAATTTGTCTGGGCCATGCAAGGTGTTGACTGTGGCACTGCTGGTGACAGCTGAGGTGATTTTCTTCCTCATGACCTTTACTTGCAGGCTGGCAGTCCCTGGTGTCACACTTCAGGTGCCAGACCAAACACCTGTGAACAATTACATACAATTCAGCCTAAACTCCAATCACATCTCCAGTCTGACATCCTGCCTTCCTACAATGACTCAGATACAACATCCTCTCTGATTTTCCCTCTCATATGCTTTCAGAGTTTTATTTGACTCTGACGTGAGACATTATTTTTACCCCACGAATGTCTGCATTGGCTGGTGACTTGAAATCATCCTTACTTTTAAGTCTCAGAGCCCAAAAGTTCTCTGGATAGAGAAGGGCTCTCTGAAAGTAGATATTATTCCATAGGAGACCTGTGCATCTTTTGAGGTTCCTTTTTCACCCTTGCATTTCCTCAGTCTCTCACATACAGCTGAGAGGCTCTGCTGCTTTTCCATGGAATCCTGGACATGCTCCAAACAGCGAGAGATTTTCTGCCCATATGTCTTTAAAGGCAGAGAGCAATAAAAATGTCAAGTTACCAAAGAAAGCCAAGTCCATTTATCAGTGTATTTCCCACAGCAAAAGGGTGAAGACTCTGAACAACCTGGAGCTGAGGCTCAAGAACTCCATGCACACAAGTGTTTTCACTGATAAAAAGCCTATATGAAAATTTTATGAGAACACACCCAAAAAACTTTGATGACCAGTAATGTTTATTGTCTCATTTAAAACTCAAGGTGACATCAAACATTTTTAAATTCATTAGACACTCCCTGTCAAAGCAGATGTTATTTGAAAGACAAATGACTGACTAGCATACAGAAGACATATTTATTTGTGAGGAGACATAATTTCAACCTGGAAATCACTTCATCACAGGGTTTGGCATTTTTTTATTCACCTTCAATTCTGTAACGAAATGCTTGTGGCTGTGCAGAGAGATCTGCTGAATAAAATACTCAGTACTTGAAATATACCGGAATTCCCTCTGCCCAAAAATCAGCTGCTGCAGTTGGTTGATGAGAAACTGCAAACGGGGAGTGAACACTTCTCCTTCCCCATGTTCTGGCACTGCACACAAGGCTCTCTCCTTCCTTCCCCCGAGGTTAGTGTGGAGGAAACAACATCATAATTCAAAACAGGTGCAAACAGTGGTTTAGCAAATTCCTTCCATTTTCAGCTCTCGACAATTGGCCGAGTTTCATATGTGCTTAAACTCTCAAATTGTAGGCTTATCAGATGCTGACACTGGTTGTATTTATATACCTGAATACTCAAGAACATCTGCTGTACTGAAATTCATCATTCAAAAGACTTAATTAAAATAATGCTGAATTGGAGACTCAGCATGCATTACCAAAGTGCGTATTTGTTTTGCTACAATCAATTAAGAATGTATTCATGAAAACAACTCCTGCAACAAAATCTGTATATTTAATCCTTATGCTAATCTCCTCAGAATTTGTTGTACTGTTTCAGAGGCAGTCAATTGAGGACTTTATTTTCTTTAATAAAACTGCATAACATGTTTTCATTAACTGAACAAGAGGTAAATCAGAATTGATGTCTAGTATAAACAGAGGAAATCTAGACTGAGGCATCTTGGTAATAAATAGTAACCTATACTTCGAGCTGGCTAAGCATCTTTCCAGCTAGGATATTACTGAGTATTAAAAAATGCTCATTAAAACCTAAGTATTAAAAGATGCTTTGCCATCCAAGCACACGTTGTCTCTGTTATTTACCATTCTTCCATTGATTTAAGAGATTAAGAAATCTAAGCACAATCAATAACCTACTCACACATAATCTGATTTGTCTCCATCACCAACGGGGTGTCATTTATAGTGCTATAGCCTACCACAGCTGCTTGTATTACATGCTGTGCTTGAATTGGAATATCAGCTGTGCGTGGCATTTAAGAGTTGATCGTTACCTTTTTAGTTCTCTAATGAGAAAATGTGTGCACATGTTTGCCTTCTTGAAATAATCCAACGTTTGGAAACCAGCATTTGGAGCTACCATTTGGAAATGAAAATGTTTGTCCTTCTCAGAAAGAAATGCTAAGAGGTAGGTTGCGATGCACATGAGAGGTTTAGGAGAAAATGAGGAAGATCAGGGCCGTGGACTGAGGGAGGAAGTGGAAAGTGATTGGGATTTTTCATAAGGAAAGGTTTAAATGAGAAATCCCCAAACCACAGGCAGAGCTCGGATTCTCTGTAGTTGTAGCTCAGGGTCTCTGCCACCTTGTCTATGCTGTGAGTGTTTTGGAGATCAAAGCCTCACTCAGGACAGAGAGCAAAGCTTGTATCCAATAATGATCAATGGTGCAGGCATTTTCTTTCTGCCCGAGAGATGTCACTAAGTGAGAATCAAAAGGAACAAGCTCTCTAGAATTGAGCCCCAAACAAGGTAAAACTTCTATCCTCCTTTATAGGATCTCTGTGGGTTTTGGTGGGCCATTTCTGCCAGGAGGGTGTCCAGCAGCATATGCTAAACCTGGGTTTATTGACACTCAGCCCTCTGGGAAGGTACCTGGAGCCATGTGTGCACACATCCAGATGTGGGGATGAACAGGAGGAAGAGGTGCAAGAGCTTTGGCTGAACTGAGAAATACCTGGGACAACGCCTGGCAGCGAGAAGGAGCAGCAGGAGGATTTGCAGCTTGCCAGTATGGAGAGTATCTCTTGTTTTAACAGCTGTTTTTACAGGTCTGCCTTGGATGGGGATCATGCCTGAGGTTTGCTTTCACAGCAGCAGAGATCTGCCTCACATAACAGAATCACCCTCTGTGGGAAGTGTCTGAGAACCAGTGGGAAGATGCAAATAGGAATGAAAAAGTTTAATTGCTAACATTGCAGGAAAGGAAAACTAATGGCTGTCTCCCAGCAGTGGAGATTAATGAACAACTCATAAAAGACTGCACTTGCCAGTAGTTGTCCAAGGAACCATTACCTGCATGGCTTCCATGGGATGCCCATGCCTGCCAGCAAAGCCATCCAGTGAAGAACTTAGAAGGCCAGAAAATAGCCCTCCCCTTTGGGACCCTGGGGGCTGACAGGATGTGGTTCAAGGACTATATCACTTCGTTCCTGCCCTCCATAAATCTTCAGTTCAGGGCCAGTGACTTGAAGGCAAAATTTTGCCCCTTGGCAAATAGAATTTGATTTATTTTCCTTCCTTTCCACAATTTTGCACCGAAACTGAAGAAATCCTTGCTGCTGTGACTGTTGGAAGGCTGATATATTTCAGGCTGCTTTGTGAGGGTTTACTGTGTGCAGGAAGGTGAGTACTGGCATCCCTGCCTGCAGAGGATGGCTTTCCCAGCAACGGGAGGAGGAAAGAACATGAGTGAGCAGATTAAGGAAGAATAAAGTGCTAAATTAAAAGAGGTCTGAGCTGTGAGCTTATGGCTGTACCTCATGTTTTGGAGACTAAGTCAAGAGACTTATCAGCAATCATAAATTTTTCTCTTTACTGAAATTGACAGGAATTTGTCCAATTCTGTGTATCCTATAAAATTCCAAAAGGTTTATTTTCTAAGGGGAAGGTCTAACTAGCAGCTTCTAATTCTGAGCTGGACACTGCTGCCCTGGATTACAGACTAAACTGCTTAATCCCTCTCCATTCTTTAAAAGTCTTCAAGTATTGCCAAGCTTGTGATTCCCAGAGGGAAAGAGCCAGCAGGGCCACCTCTGAGAAAGCTTTTCCTGGACAGTTTTGTCCAGGCAAAATGCATTGGAGAGTACTCAGGCTTTCCTGGGAGGTGTGGCAGGTTTCTAGGATTGGGTGTGGAAGAGTACCTTTGTGTGGTAAAACCCCTCTTGGCTGTCCTGCTGGGATGGCAGAGCTGACAGACAGGGTCAAGCAGTAGGGCCTGGGTTCAGTCTAAACCACAGGGAAGAAACACCACTCAGGATGCAGCAAAATTTGTCATGTTAAGTGAACAATTCTGTTTAGAAAGTGCTTTCCTAGCTGATTAGAATAACATTTGCAGGCTCCACTTTAATACATGGGAAATCAGTAGGCATTGAAAAATGAAGGAATTTTTTTCACCTTTGATGATGTTATAAAAATGATCGTACAAAGCAAGTCTCTCCACAACTTCTCAGTGGTTATAGTTGGACCTTGGCTTTTTCTATGGTCTTAACAGCATATGATTTATGTCAGTTCTAACAAAGAAAGCATTTTCTTCAAGTGCTCTGATTCCTTTTACTATACTATTTTAATTCCAGGTTAATGAGTGTAGATATGTAGTATTTGCCAATCTGCATCCGACCAAGAATTTATTAACTATTTCCAGTAACCAGCCTTGAGGAGAGGAAGATCTTAAATGCTGAGAAAAGGAGAACAATTATTGCTGGATCTGCATCACACAGTCCTGTTCTAAAGCAACAAATCTAGTTACTGGTATCATGCATTTTAGTAGTTATTTACAATCTAGTTAGTCAATATTTCACCCGAACTTCCTTCACACTGCTTTTCACAGTCAAAGCTGTCCACATGAAATGCTATTTGTGTACGCTGCAGATTTATCTACCTTTCACTTCCTTGCTCTTTTATTAACCAGAAGGTACAAAGACTTAAAAAAAAACAAGTTGAGAATAAAATCAATGGAAACAGATCTTGTTTCAAACTGGCCACTTATAATTGCTCTGGCAAGAAAATGGCTGGATAAATGAGAACATGTTCCAAGCTACTAAAGTGACAAGACATATTATTCCTGGGGACAAATGTTTATGCTAGTTGATCTGTTACTTTCAACTCCAGTTCTTGATTGGAGCCCCTGATAACTCATGTTGGGATAAAACAAGTAGCCTCAAGTTAATAATTTTTCTTTCTACTAATCTTTCTATTTCAAAAAATACCAGACATTTGGCATTTTCCATCACAACTTGCAGTATCAGATTGGAAAAGGATTAAGTCTGTACAGTGATACTATGAAAACACAGTAAAGACAACCTGGAACAGAAATTAAATAAAAATGTCTTGGGAAATATAAAAATAGATTTCAGCAAGATAAACAATAATAGTATTTTGGAGGATGAGTGGTTTCCTGAGTTAAGCATTAACCTTTCACCTTCAGGATATCAATAAACAGGGAGATCCTATGACAAGGATTGATTTAAACAACTTGGCTTCCTCCCTTTCTAGCCCAAATGGTTGCCACGTTGCAGATCCCTGAAACAAGAGAGCTCCTCAAAAGTAGTGCCTGGAGATACAACACTCCTTCTGGCAAAAAACCACCGGGTGTTTCAGAGCAGGGTTGAAGGTGAATCATGTTATTACTGGCTTTAATTAGCACTTCCACAAGCTGCAGAGTTCTTTACCTGCAGCTGGATTGCACATAGAAAGTTGTGAAAGCCCTATTGCCTTTGTAAACATCAAAGAGATTAATTTCTAATCTGATCTTTTTAACCAAGCCCTCCTGCTGATCAGAGAAAGTGAGGGCAAACATCTCTGAAGAAAAAAAATGAAGTGACTCTGGAATATGGGATTTATTATTTATTATTCTAGATTGATATGTATTTATTATTTAGTTTGTTAGTTCTCTGGGACTTATGCCTGTCCTCTTGCACCTAGCTCTCAGTTGGTGCTGTATAAATAAGTCATTATTGTTAATATTTGATAAGGGTAGCTGAAAGATCACTGTGAGCAATGATCAATGAGACTTCTTGATTCTCGATTGTGCTTTGGCTTCCACCACTTTTACACCGCTGGAATTCCACCTGCTTCTTTGGGAGTCTCCTGTCTTGCAGCAGAGAAGCAAGGTGAAAATCAAGACATTTCTGTCTAAATGGTCGGGGGAGCAGTTATTTAATATAGGCTTTGTAAACGCCTGTGCACTCTGTATGATATGAAAATATAACTGACTAAGGCATCAATTCACTGCAAATCAAAATGGAAGTAATTGCTTTGTTGTCATCAGGGCAAAGGCTGGTCTATACCAGGTGAAAATCTTTCTAGAGGTTGTTGATTGATTCACTTCTATGAAAATTACCTCCTGGGATGCTCCTTTACTAAGATGCTTTGTGCAGTCTGTTGTGTAACCAGAACAGAACAGGCTGGCTGGCCAGTGAAATGAGCACCAGAAGTCTTTATTGTTCAAGACTCGGGTAGGATGGGCAGTCTTAGGGTCTGAGCCACCTAGGAGTTCCTCTGGTGTTTGCAAAGCCCTGGTGCTGCTGGCTGGCTGACACATGCACTCATTTGGGAAAGCAGTGGGGAATTTTAAAAGGGTTTCTCAACTCAAGCAAGCCTCTGAGACTTACAGCAGCATGGCAGAGCCATTTACTGGTGAAGCTTAGACAGATCCAACACCTGTTTTCCCTGCCACATCCTCCCATCTACCCTTAACCCTCCAGCATCCTATCCAAGTAGTGGGTCCTTTTGCCTAGACAGAAGATGCACTGTGGCCCAATTTATCCTTTCTCTGGTGACAGTCAGCCTGTACAAGGGGATTAATTATCTGGAACAAAAAGCCACTATGTCTCCAAACATGGCTCTCTGTCAGCATCATTTTATGTATGAATTGGAGGGAGTCTCTGGATTTTCCTTTAAGACGAAGAGCAGGAGGCATCGAAGGAGTTGTTTGGGTCCCAGCTGAGCAGCACATGACAAATGAAAGGCTGTGCTGTGTCCTAATCCTTTTGTGCCTTAGTGCCTTTGAGCCTCATCTGCTTTTTATTCCGAACAAAGCCCATATTTCTCATTTGTCTCCTCTATTTCAGGAGACATGCTCAGGGCCTTTCCGATTTGTAGCTTAGCCAGAGAGACTGGAGAGTTTCCCTGAAGACAAGATCCTCTCTGCTTTCTTTCACTGCCCTCAGTTTGGTGTATATTTAATTAGAGATGGAGAAATTGTAAAAGCATCTAACACAATATGGGCAAAGGCCAAATTATTAGTCTCAAGATGAATTCTGAAAAGCAAATATTCCTGGCCTTTGTGGTCCAATGCAACCCTTCTTGGACAATTTTTGGAGGCTTTTCCCCAAGGCTGTTTCAAACACTGAGTGTAAGGTGACAAGCAAAGTGGGAGCAAAGAGAAGGACAGAAGATCTGACTCCTGGTAGGTCTGCTCCCTCTGGCTGAAGACATTTTGATCAGGCTTTCATTATGTCTCTCACCTTGAGATGCATTTGTTATCAAACAAAGGAGTATTTTTTATCTACTTTCACTGTCTCATTTAGGAAGTTGTCTCTCTTGCACCGATCCTTGTTCTTCTGGGCTTTTTTGAACACCGTGCAGACAAGGGGAACATGAAGTTGCCTGTTGTTTGGTAAAGTCCTTTGCACTCAGAGGAGAAAATAAACTTTTGGGAGCTTAATTCTCTGAGATGTTCACCCAGTTTGGCTGCAACAATTCCCCAGAGCCAGCAAAAAATTTATTTTCCTTTTCCTACCCACTTTGTCTCTTTTGTAGATACACTGAGCCTGGGAATCCTCTGGGATTTGTTTTTCTACACACACACAAAATGCACCAGTCACCAAATCTCACTCTCAGCTAAGTTAACAAGGATTTAAACTGGCAAGAGTATTTATGTCTATAGAAAATACATTTTTTTTTCTTTTTTGCTCTTCCCTCTTCTGTGGTTTTTTTTTTACTTTCCCTCTCCCGAGTTTCCAATGATCCTTGCACTTGATTGAAATTCCCAGGACTGAAACCCAGACCTTAATGAATTAACCAGGAGGAATTTCCAGCTCATTCTTTGATGCAGAAGATTTCGTACATAAGACTAATTTGTCAAAGAAAGAATGCAGCGTACATGTTTTAGTGACTGGTTGTGCTCAGGACGTACCCTGTCATCATTCCTTTGATTAGAAGGCAGTAAGAGTTTTGCACAGATGTGAGTGTCTGTCTAAAGGGTAAATACCAGCTATTTGTTCATAAGCTATTGGCTGTGAGAGAGGAAAGGCTTATTTTAGGGGGAAAAAAGTGTGACACGTCCCGCTTTTGCTAGCCGGGCCATCGCATGCATTTTACACGACGAGGAGAGACCCTGCAAACCAGTAGGCCAAGGAGAGATGCCCTCTGTTTCCTCAATCTGTAATCACGCCATTCAAAAGTGAACAATCAGTGATGGGTGGTTTTGCATTTAAAACTCACTTTCAGAGAGCTCCATTACGCTGTCTCAACCACATGGCATCAAAGGGCACGCGCGAGCATTAAGCAGGTGTTTGCAGAACGCCTCGGCAAGTGATGTGCTCCACGAGCCTTCATCTCCTTTGCCAGGGCTGACAGCTATGGCTGAAGGATGGGGCATGTCGTGCTGCCCAGAGCTCTGCTCCTTCGAGCTGCAGAAGCAGGCAGCGTTAGAATGTGAAGCTGCAGAAGCAGTAGGATGCGGTGACTGATAACTCCAAGGAGGGCCCATATGGCAGGATGGCTGTACTTATAAATATTTCAAATGTCAATTCACAAGGCTACAATCATACCAAGCTGTTTGTGTTATTCTGAATAATTGCTAGCAAACTATAACAAAATATTTGTCATACTAGAATAACACATATAAATTTAACTGCTATATGCACCAAGCTTTTCTCCAGATAATATATTTTATTAGGTTAATAAAAACAACAGAGGCAGCATGGTTGCAGGGAATTTGTAAATAATTACCTATGAAAAACACTTCATGCATACCTTTCCTGCTGAAGAGATTGTAGAACTTCATGTCTTTTCCCCAATGAGGACAGACTGGTGTGACAGCAAGCCAAGATCAAGGTAATCAGGGCCTGCTAAGGCATTATTTAGTTTTATTTTCCTCCATTACCATTTGCACATGTACTTATTTGATTTTATTAGCTGTCGTCAGTTATTACTAATGCACAGACGTGTGGTTGCAGTGACAGAATGCCGGGAATATGGTGCTTTCCACAATGCTGTCTTTAAAGCACTTTGGATGTTTTGTGCAGCTCTAGCCCTGGGATGAGAAGAGCTGAACTGAGAGAGGTACAGTCCACAAACAGCAATTTCCACAGCAGCACTGGAGGGGGTAAGCAGAATCAACTGGAGCTCCCCAAAAGGACTTGCTGCTCTGTTGCTGATAATGGGCTTATTTAGTCCTCCCCAGTTACAGTGCTCTCATGGAAAGGTTAAGCAATTTGTGATTGATTTACATAATTTAATACCCCCTCCCCTCGGTTGGGAAATGAAAATAGAAGAGGATTTTTGGAGTCATATGACATTCATGGCATTTTGAAACAGGCTTTAAATGATTTTTACCTTTCTGTTGCTTATTATGACCTCCAAACTGCTGACACTTTTGCAAGAATTTCAGTACTATTCCAGGAAGAGGAATGACAGAATTGCACATGGAGCCAGCAAAATTCAGACCCATTCATGTGATAATCCTTCCTGCGCAACCCTGCGTATAATCCTAGTAATTCTGGACAAAGAGGAAGGTATTTATGTCTTGTCAAGCTTCCAAGGCTATTTTCCTGTCTTCTGACAACCGAAGGGTCAAACAGTCATTGACTTACAAATGTGGAACAATGTCTTACAGCAAGAAAAACTGGTATTCCTCACTGTGCTGAGGATAAAGAGGCTAAACTGTCCACAGCTCGGGATACAGTTTAATGTTTGTGCATGGCTTGCAGCGTTTTGCATACTGAGTAAGGGACCTGCTCTTAGCATGTCATCCTCTCTACCCTCCTCAGTTGTGCTCACATGTCCCTCCATGCCTTACCCCTCTATTTGGGCATAAGCCTGAACCTTAGTTCAAGAGACAAGTAGAGGCAGCGTGCAACACCACAGCTTTCCTCCATTCAAAACCTTAAAACGCAGTCAGCAGACCTGTCAGGTAGCTTCACACTGGAGAGCTGCAGATCCATGTGTGGTCAAAGATATACTCTTGGCAGGAAAAGTTTGTGCAGAGCAGGAAGAAAACAGCAGAGCAACTGCAGCCTCATGGCAAGGTGAAACTGCCATCCTGAGCAAAAGGGATCTGGTGCCAGACACAGCAGAGTGGAGAGGAGCCTGGTTTGCCATGCTTAACAAGAGACAGTGCAGAAGTAATCCCAGCCTGCTAATTTTCCTAGTTATTCAGGGCTCCTTTGTGCAATGTTTGGAAGATACCAGCGGGTCTGATAACAGAGTGTGCTGCTACTCTTCCTGTGATATACATTGAGAGTTCACAGAATGAACAGCATATGTTCAGCTTCACCAAGGTGCAGCAGAACAGCATGCAGAGCACACTGAATATTTGGGAATGAACGTTTTGGGATGAACTTCTGAACCCTGACCCACGTCCTGAATGAAGGATAAAGACTGGAAGGAACCATCCCCTGTGAAATGTCTGGTAGATAATATAATGTTTTCAGTGGCAAGGGCTGTGAGGCACACAACAGATTGTCTGACAAGATTGCGTAGTCTCCAGCACTGGATATCTTTAAGGGTAGATGAGACAAACAGCTATCAGGAATGACTGAGGTGCAATTATCCCTGCCTTGAGGCAGAGGGATTCACTGGGTGAGTTTTACCAGCCCTGTTCTCTGCATTTGTGACAAGAATTTGCAGAACTGGGGTCCAAGCCGAGAGCTGTTTTTCCCCCTGTCAGCAGGAGCATCAGCCAGGATTTCAATGCTATACAAAATACTGCCAGACTGCTCTCATCACTCCAATACCACGGGTGAGTATGTGACTGCTCATCTCACCACCCTCCCACATCCTGGGTGACACTGTGACAAGAGAAGAGAATATTAAACAGAAAATGTGTGCGGGGTATAACCACTATGTAAATGTCACAAATACATTGAAGGTGACAATAACAGGAAAAGGTTACACTGATTTAGCAACAAAAGATGGCTTCACAAGGTTGATTCAGCCCTATCAATGAAAGCTGAATGATTGCCCACACAAGCACCATTAACAGTCATGAATCTTCTCACTCTACTTCCTTTCCCTTTTACTGGGATTAGGGTTTCCATCTCTTAGGTAGTTAAAACCTCACATATCCACTTGGGAAGAATACCATTTAATCATTTAAGATTGTGATGGTGAACTTTTTCCCTGAGTGTGAGAAGACCTTTTGGATGTGTTCAGCATACTGCACCATAGTACCTACCTTTTTCTTGTTCAGACACAGTGCAGGATTATGGTGCTCAGTAATCCTTTAAAAGCAAACACAACTTCTTCCTGAGGGATCTTTTTCTGGTCAAAAGTATTTGAAAGCATTCCCAGCCATAAGGTAACTTTTTCTACCAGTCTACCAGCCACCATAAATATCTATACCCTAAGGCTGGGACTGAGAAGCCAGCAAGACCCAGGCAGAGTTGGAAGCACAAGGTACAGGTAAATGCAGAGATCCCTTAAAAGCTATGGTGGGAGAGTGTGACAGGATTGCAGTCACTGCTGCTTGTGTTTGCTGAAGTGGCGCTGAACTAGAATCACTCAGATAGAGGAGATCTAGAGCTGCTCCACTGCCTCCTTCCTGCAGGAGACCCTGAAAGGTCTTTTGTATCGCTGCACTTGGAGGGACTGACGTTCCCACCCCACCAGGCAGTCTGTCCCTCACACTGAGGTCTGATCATGAGTGCCCTCATTGTCACTTTTCTTTGACTTTGCTGGATTCTTTGACTGGGTGACAACTGAAACTTTTGATGTGGAAGCTATTATTTCTGAAGGGTAGTTTACTTGAGTCTCAGATTGTGGGGACTGTAGAATGTTTTGACTATATTAGAGGACATAATTGGTACACTAAAGCAGTTCAAGGGCAGGAACAAGCTTTTCTCACTGGTGGACTCTTTGATTGACATTGTGTGTGCAGATGTCAGATAATAAGTCAGACATCAGTTTCTCTTTAAATGGGGTGAGCAATTCAAAGCAGCTCCTCTAGCATACAGTTTAAAGGGGTTGAAAAGTTCCTCCTCATAACAACCAACAGTGATATGCTTACTGTAATAAACCATATGTTGTTTCTTCCAGGAGTCAATCATTGCTGCTCTCAAACTGAGAAACTTAAAATCTGCAGCCACTTACCTACTAAAGTGCAGCAAATGTACATTCTCAGAATCTAATGTATTATTAATACCATGAGAAAGATATTGTAGTATTTTTATAGAGATATACTGTACATTTTTGCTAGAACATATGGGAAAGAATACAGATAGCATGAGCTCCCTAATCAATACCGATGATCATTACAGCCTTAGACAACAGACCAGCACTTACTGCCAATGAATTTCAGCTTTTAATCTGTGTTGCTGAAGTATTCATAAATCTGTTTCACCCCCTAAATGCAGTGAAAAACTGAAGTCACAACCAGCAAGACATCTGTGATTTATTATTTTGGGCTTCCAACAATGAGATCAGAGTCATTACAATCTAAGGCAAGGTGGGTGGCTAATAAATCTGTTGCTGATTTACACATAGATCGTGGTGTTGCATTGCTAATTTGCAAAGAAAACAACCTGTAAGTGTGTGCTTAATGGCATATTGTGGTTGTAGATGGAATATTATCCTTGACAGGATTTAATGCTTGATAGTATGTGTGTTGTTAAGGCTAAGCCCTTTTCCATGCTGCCAGAAACCAGGTAGACCCAGAAGAGACAGCTGGGATGCCCAGACCACTTGTAGGAAAGGAATATATGGGAAGCAGTAAAAAGAGATGGACTTATCTATAGGGATGTAGGCTTCAGTTTGTTTAAGAAAACAAGGTATGCCACTAGCAATAAGGATGTTTTTATCAGTGAGAAAGACTGGCAGGCAGTTCTTAGTTCAGAGAGAGGGAGGTAAAGAGCAAAAGAGACCCTATACCAGATAAGGAAGGAATCTGGCAGGTAATCTCATGAGGTAATAGTTATTTTAAGGAAGTAAACAAGGAATGGCAAGTTTTCAGGGGTCACAGACACCACTGCGCCCCTGTGAAAACAACAGGCTAAGTAAAGTGAGTTCCTCTCCTTATCAGCTTCTGTCTTGAGTTAACTGAGATGGGATCTTGAACCTCCTTAGGGCTGGAGAAGCTGTAGACAGGTGACCCCTGCTAGTAGTTGTAAAGCTGTGTGTATGTCCAGCTTGCACAGGAAGGCTTATTGCTGAGAATGGTTTTATGGAGCTCACCTGAAATAACTGTACCTTCCCTTACAACCACAGGACAACCCCATCCCACCTGCACCACAGCTGCGTGAGTCTGGGCTGACAGAAGGACTGGGACCCCTGTCTTTCAGATGGAATAACTCCTCAGAGAGGAGCACCTAAGACAACAGTGTGATGAAGGCAGGTTTCCGAGGGTCAAAAAGCCCAGAATGATGGACCTTACAAAGATCTCTCGGGCCCATCAGAGTCTGGTCTTCAGAAAAGTGCATTCAACTGCAAAAAAAAAAAAAAAAAAAAAAAAAATTTGCAGGCAAAATAATCCAAAATTATGTTAATTCCAGATTTTCAGACTTGTCAGCTATGGTCTCATTTATATCTGTTGGCAATATCTCGCTTCAGCACACCAGTTTTGTGCCAGCAGACAGGAGAGAAAAAGACTGCCTACATGTGCCAGTGTATAGGAACATAAGCTTTGTGACCTCTAGAGCCACTGGTGACTGTCTCTGGGCTGTCCCAGCACTTTCATTCCAAGATGGTTATGAAATAGCCTTTTAGAAGAGGTGCACACACAGTGGACCTACATATGTCAAAGGTGCATTTCCTCATCTGTATGTTCTCATGCCAGATGTTGAATCCCGTTTTAGACCCAGACTTCCTGAAGCCGCAGCCAAAGCAGTTTTAGCTGTGTATTTCTATGGGATCGTTGATGTAAGGAGAGAGATTTCATTTCTAATATTTCTGGCCATGAATATGGATAGGGTGCATTGTCAGACTGAGAGTTCCTGGGGGGTCTGCAGAATGAGGAGGGTCTCAGTGCCTTCCCCTGGGGCTCTGCCACAGCCATGTGTAATGCAGGATTTTTTTCTACTTGTCTTGAGTCACAAGAAGCACAACAACCAAAGCATCACATTTGGGAAAGGTCAAAGGGTTATGGTTTAAAATAAGAATAGTTGAACCCAAGCCTGCGTGGAAACTATCTGCAAGACTTTCCAACTCATCATGAAACCAGGACTTTCAGACTTGATCCCAATTAGACAACCATCTTCAGCACAAACCCCACAGTAATGGCTGGCATGGTTTGGTGATGTCCCTTCAGCAGAGCTTTGATTTGAGTGTGTAACATTCACAGCCTGCACAGGCACAAGCATCAGAAAGACACAAACTCTTGACCCACAACGTAGAGGTCTGCTCAGCAGAGAGGTCATCTGCTGCTGGGAAAGCACATCTTCCTGGCAGTGCCCGTGGAGCTGCTCTGGGGGCACAGGAGCTTCCTCAGGCAGCTGTGCTCCATACTTCGTGCACTCTGGAGGTCCAGCTTCTCCTCAGGCAAGGTCAGGCAATCCACAGGGCTCCTGCGTGTCAGAGCTGGGGCAGCTTGCAACCTGGGCCTACCACTGTGGAAAAGCAGTGGAGGGAGGATGACCTTGAGATTCATTTCCTAAACAAACAAAAGGTCTCAGTGTTGTCAGCCTCAAGTATTTACTCACCATTACTCATCTTCCTGCCTTTCTTCAAGTATAAAAGGGCCTTAAAACACTGAAATATACACAGCTGTGGATTTTGTTTCATTTGCTCATTTCTACTTTTTATTTGTGTGGCTACTGAGATTTTATGGTTTGTGCACTGGAGCCTTGCCTTGTTCAAACCTCTTCCTCTGGCCACACACAAGTAAAACCACAGTGGCTTTGGGCTGCAACTTAAAGGGAGGGAGAATTTCCAGTACTGCTTGAGAGGCAAGGATGTGGTTTGTCACTGAACTCTACCGGGTCACATTTCCCCTTGTTCCCATCACTGCCAAGCTCTCCAGCACATACTACTTTGCCCAGAAATGTCCTTTTGCCTCACTCATTATTTTCAGGAAAGCATCCTTACAGTGCAGAAAGTCCTTTATGTCCCCTACCAGAAACTGTAGGAACCTGAGGGAGGATGGGTGGTTTATTGCCAGGCATGTCACGGAGGTGACAATTTTCAAGGATTGCAGGAGGCTGTGCAAATGCGTAGAAGAAATCCATGGCAGAACTGAGAACAAAGTGTGATGGCTGTCCTCAGCACTATTTCCTCCTCGCTCAGTCACACTGCCATATCTTGCAAATGCCCAGTTGCTGCAAATAACTAGAAATGAAGGCTTATTTTGACTTCAGCACAGCCTGAGTAGATCTCAGTGATATGGGACTTCCTACAGTGTGCTTATCACACTCAAATGAATCCAGCAGACATAACATCATATTTTGCCCAGTATTTAAAGTTCATGAGGCAATTTTCCTGAACTACTCCCTGTATTACACAGTGAGGAGAAAGCTGTTCAGCTAAACATTCAATCAACAAGCAGCTTCTAATCATCTCTTCTGGAAGATAAAACAAATAAAGGGAAATAGACAAGTCCTGTCTCCAGCAAACAGCCAGAACAGCTGATTTATATGCTGGGACATTTCTTAGGAGCATGGAAATACTGAGAAGTATTCTCCTTCCTTTAAGGCACAGAAGCACTAAGAAATGTACAGGCATAGAAACAGCTGAAACATCTGAAATCACAAAATCACAGAATAAGCTGAATTGGAAGGGACCTTCACAGAGCATAGAGTCTAATCCTGGCCCCGCACAGCACCAGCCCCGAGATTCACACCACGTGCCCAAGAGTATTGTCCAAACGTCTCTTGAACTCTGTCAGGCTGTGACCTCTTTCCTGGCCATGATATCTGAAAATCTCCTCACTCCCACAAATTTTGCTATAAATTTGGAGACCAGGGTGTACCATTCCAGGCTGTGCTGCTTCACTTTCCAGCTGACTGAGGATGCACTTGATTCCTTCATCAAGATCATTGATGAAGTTATTAATCTGGACTGGCCCCAGTATTGAGCACTGGGGAACACCTCTGGTCTTGCTATTAAAGGAGGAGGCAGAGAAGGCATTAAGTACCTCAGCTTTTTCCTCAGCCTTTTTTTATGTTTTTACTATGTTTCTTCCCACATCCAGTAAAGGATGGAAATTCTCCTTAGTCTTTCTTTTGCTGTGAAAGTATTTGTAGAAACATTTTTATTGTCTTTTATGGCAGTAGCTAAATTAAGTGCAAGTTGGGCTTTGGCCCTTCTAATTTTCTCCCTGCCTAGCCTCACAACATCCTTGTAGTTCTCCTGTGTTGTTTGCCTCTTCCTCCAAAGGTCATAAACTCTCCATTTTTTCCTGATTTGCAGCTGAAGCTCTCAGCTCAGACAGGCTGTTTCTGCTGACCTCCATCCTTACTTCTCCAAGAACCAAAAATTATAATTTCATTATCTCTGTGCCCAGAGGTGGCCTTTTAACCATCACGTCACCCACAATTCCTTCTCTGTTCACGAACAACAGGTCTAAGGGGGCACCTTCCCTAGCTGACTCCTTACCAGCTGTGTCAGGAAGTTGTCGTCCACACACTCAGGAATCTTCCGGACTGGTTCCTCTGCTGCGCTGTATTTCCAGCAGGCATGTGGTAAGTGAAAGTCCCCCATAAGAATGAGTGCTAGAGACCTAGAAGATCCCTTTTGGGTACAAAAGGCTTTTCTCCCTGAGGAGAGCTGAACCAGAGCAGGCTGCCACAAGACAGAGGGTGAGAAGTGTCGGTGCTTATGCACCGTCTTTTCCTTTCAGAGTCAGGTGCGTGAGTTGTACTGAGGGTGTTTGCCACATAAAACCGTGCCAACATACTAAGAGCATTTCCAAGAATTCGAAACAAACCCCAACCCCGAAAAATCACAACAGAAACTACTTATGCAAATGCCTATACAGATTAGGGGCAGCCCTCGGGCTCTTGGCAAATTGCCCTCAGCAAACTCAAGTTTGGGTCCCCCAGTTCAAAAGCAATGCAAAACACTCAATCCTTCCCTCAGGCAGCCCTTCCAGGGAGCAGAGGCTTTCTCTCAGTCCTGGCTCTCATCCCAGTGTGGCAGTTCATAGTGTCTCCTGTCTATCCTCTGGGCCAAGCCCAGCTGGAGCTGCAGTCCCCTCCTCCATGAGTGAATACCCAAGCTTTTTACAGTACTTCTGTATATTTCTTAATCAGCTTTTCCTTTTCATTTAGAAATTCACTGTCCTGTGCTTTGAGCAGCAAGGGCTGACAGTAGAGGGAAGGGCAACCTGGTGAAGGAGGGTTGCAGCCCAGGGTGCAGTTCCCAGCTGTACTGCTGGCTCTGAGCCTGTGCCAGCTCCTTTCCAGTGACCCTTAGCCCAAGTCAGCAAAGAACTTAGAGGCAGGTCTAGCAAAAGCTGACAACACCTGTGGGACCAGTCATGTGCCTGTCGAGTCTAACTGGGCTGCACCCTCTGCAGGTACTCAGCTACCTGTGGCAGAAAGGGCTCCTGGAGCAGAGAGCATCAGATCTCAGACTTACAGACTTTGATCTTACCTGTAGGATTGAGATTAAAGTAACAGACAGGTAAATAGAACTTGATCATATGCCATTTAGCAGTGACATGGTCTTACTCCTGTTTTATTAGCAGACTGCCTTGCTTGAAAAATTGCGGGGTTTTCTGTCGCTGCCTTTTTATTTCTTCTCTTTGTGGTAAATGCAACTATAAACAATTAATAATTCCAGTTAGCAGGGGTTTTTGGTAACTCTGTCAGCTGCCTTTTCACAGGTTTTCCTAGGCTGCTGCAGGGGCCAATCAGATCATATAAATGTGCATATTAACAAAGGTTCATTAAGCGACTCTGTCTTTCTAAGCCTCTGGAAAAAAGCAAAGCAGAGACGAGCCTTAGAAGTAAATTCACTGTGTTCTCCACTAAATTTGACATAGTACTAAAATCATCAGCTTTTTAATAATCTACATTTAAGATGCAAGTATATTATATTTGATAGAAAAATCTAATGCATGAATAAAGATTCCAAATTGTTTTATTACTTCTTGATCGCTGTTGGCAAGGGGGGAATTACCATGCTAACAGTCTCACTGAGGGAAAGCCATATGCCTGAAATGGAGACTACACTGAAGTTACAAAGTTTAGAAGGATAAAGTTACACGGAGAGAAGCTCATTTAAAGTAGTGACTAATTAATGACCTCAGAGGTAACCCTACCAGCTACCACACTGGTTGGAGAGGTGAATCCTATTAAGAACCTTCTAAGAGCAGTTTCCAATTACTAATCTTTTCAGCAGCTTTATGGTGTAAGAGAAATGACTTCAGGCCCCAGTTCCCATCACAGGGTCAACTTGTTTCACTTTCACTCTGCTAGAGAATGATAGTCCTATGGGCAGCCTCTGACAGCCAAGAGGCTATTTTAATATTGCCAGAGCTCAGCAAGACATTTACATTTGAAATGCAATGCATGTGGAGTGGCAGTTTGGCTCTTTTCCTCCTGTCATATCAGTTCCTAAAATTGTAGAATAATTGCTTTTACCCCATGGATTAAGCAAAGAGTGAATGGTCTCAGACTGTCCTGTCTCTGATGTTAAGGCTGTGAGGATAGACCAAATCTTTTATTAAAGTAACAGGCATAGCTGGGAAAAAGGACAAGATGTTAGGCAAGCCTTTGGGAAAGATTAAAGAGCCTGAAGTTGGCTCAATTTTTTCAGCTATATAAAGATATATAAAGACACTACTTTTCCCTATGAAATTTGACCCTTTAGACCAGAGTGGCTGCTGTTGCACTATTGCATGACTCGGCTGAAGCACTGTAAAGCTGGGAGGGGACAGATAGGAGGAAGAAATGGGCTGCAGCTGCGTGGCTGCTTGGTCGCTTGGTAATGCGAGGCTGTGCCTTGTCTCACTAATTAGTGTGTAATAGCTGTGTACTCTGGCTCACTCTGGGATGCCTTATCAAAGGGGGAGAAAGAACTGGGTTTAATTTAGCTATTCAGAGGGACTGCATCTGTTTTCTCATCCACTGCAGGATTATAATTGTTTCTAGATGACAGCAGGTCACATGAGTGTGGGCTTTTTAATTATAACTGAAATTTCTTTTCAACCTGGGGAAATAGTTTAATTTCAACATTACTATTAATTTTTTTCATTCTAACTTCCCCAACTCTTTTTGCTGTCTTACTTGTAACATAAAATTTTTCCCCTTTCCACATGATTGACAGATTTTCTTTGTTCATACCTGTCACTGTTTTTTTCTGTTGTCATGCAACAATTACATAGTTCAGGTTTAAAGGTTATGAAAACTGTGTTTTGGCATTCAACCAGTCTCATCTCTGGAAACATTGGTCAAATGCTCTTGTTTAAAATTCCCTCTATAGAAGGAAACATTGCCACCTAGATCTCTGCCTTATTTCACTTTTTCTGTCTTTGTTTGTCTGACCAGATCTTGTTTTGTGCAATTCAAAATGCTCAAATCTCATGTTTGTGCAGGGCTTGCAGTGTTATGTCATGACTTGAGATGTTCTGCTCTCTTTTGGATCTCAGCCATAACTAATCTGCTCAGTATAAGCTTGTATGCATGTTTTTGCATAGTAAAGGTGCCAAACTGTAAGTGACCCATTAGAAAGAGGGTGACATTAAGAAGAAGTGCAAGATAGAGGGCCAGAAAAACATGAAGAGGAAAGCTCAGAAAAATGAATGTTCTCTGTGACTGGGAACCAGAATAGCAAGACAGAAGACCCATGGTTATCTATATCACTTCTGGCATCTCAGTCATCCTGTGAGAAGTCTGCTCCAGCACCAGCAAGAACAAAGAGCTGGCCAGCCATGACAAAGTGAAACCTGGACTGCCACTGGGTGAAGAAATGGGCAGTAAGGAGCATATTCCTATGAATCCAATAACTTTTTGAAACAAATAAGTGAAAGGCAATATTCTTGTAAAATACAGAAGATATACATAGATATAGATATATATACACACATGCATATATATATATATATATATAGAGAGAGAGAGAGAGATACACACAAGCATATATATATATATATATATATACCAAGAAGGTTATTGAAGATATGCAAGAGAAAAGGGTCCTGTTATTTTCTTAACTGGATCCTCAGTGTTCAAGACTGATTATCCCACAGCTGGTCAAAAGAAGGATTTCAGAGAGCACTGAGGAAAGCTGTCCTACCCTGATTCCCTGCCCACAGGCCCTGAACAAGTGAGAGGTGCTGGCAAGCAGCTGTCAGTCACGGCTGGAATAGGGGCTTGTGCCTATCCTTATGGTAATTCCCTGTCAGATGGGCTAAGGCTTGCTTGGCATATCAGGGTAAAGGCATTGCCACAGTGTCTTCTGCTTTTCTCAGCTGTGCAGCCAGGGACCGAACAGGACAGTTCATGTGGCAGGAATAACATCACACCATTGGCATTTGAAGCCTCTAAACCTTTTAGGTAAATCCTGAGTTACAACAAGCAACAACCTCAGGCTGCAGGGTCCATTTGCAGACTCTGTGGTCTGGAAATGCAAGCCAAGGAGTGATGCGGATTTCACATCAAGAAGTTTTTAACACATTTAACAACTGTGAAAGATGAAAACTAGGCACAAAAGATTAAATATGCCTCAGAGGAGCCAGAAAATTGGTTAGGCATGTGGATGAATCAGTAGATGGGACTTTGAAACCAGACCTTACTCTTGAGCTAAGCTCTTGGCTGGAGGGTTTGGATGAGCCTTTAAACCTGCAAATACAGAATTCATTCCCTGCACCAGAGGTTACAAATGACCGCCTCATCTCCCTGAATGACAGCAACTGAAAGGCAGCTGTGGAAAAATCTATCATCCATGTATGCAACAGCCTTTTGTCCTCGAGAAGAAGGATACCAGGCCTGGAACTGATTGTACTTGGCCTCTTTTTCCTCTCTTTGGATGTGATGCACCACAGAGGCTTGCTCACCTCAGAGATAGAATGATCCATCACATTCCTGGATTCCCTTCCCAGAGCAAGGCATGACAAAATGTGACTGGAACCTGAGGTAAGGAAAAGGAAAGGAAAATGTTGTCATTACTGATAGCTCATCTCAGTTCCCATGGTGCTCCAGATGTGAAATGACAAATATGCTCTCAAAAAGCAGAAGTTTGTTGTTCTCAAAAATGGATAATCTGAGTAATTGAAAGAAAACCAAATTTCACAAGTAGGTGAAAATCAGGGGTACTGGGGGGTACTTCAGAGCTGCTAAGCAGCAGTGACCAGACCAACAAACACCAAGGAATACTTGAGCTACGACTTTTCATGTTGCTGAAGGTGCGAGTAACTGCATATATCCTTTCCAGTGTGTTCTTGGGTTGGCATCAAGAGAATAAAAATGTAAACTACAGGCATTAAACACTCAAGAGACTGGCTACCACAGTCCTGTGATCCTCCCAAAATTACAGTGTACATCATGGGGGAGGACAGAGGAAGCAGCAGTGGGTGATATACCTTGAAATCTGCTTCAGAAATTAGAGCAATGAGCCATTTTCTTAAACATGGTTGATATGACAAACTGTTATGAGTGAAAATTATCTGCACGTCTTATGGTGACCTTAGGGGAAGATAAACCCAAGCCTCTTCCACACAAATCAAAGATCTAACATCCATTTAGCCATCATATATTTTAATTTCCCTGTTAAGGCAAGGAGAGGGTATTATGTGGCACACAGTCTTGCTGATGCATGGTAGCCTGAGAATAACAGCACGTGACCAGTGTCTGATGTCTAACCTACAAAAGCCGAAGTGGAAAGGTGACCATCAGGACTCTGTCTATCGTTATAGGAGAATAACTAGTGATCAGTCAATGGATTAATCCATTGTTGTGCCTGCTCAGAATCACTAAATTTTTCTGTCCTTCATGATGTATATGAACTGGCAAAAGCATAAGAGGTGGTGGTACACCCGTGCTAGTTTTTCAGATAAGTTTCTTTAAGTTAGGATGGATGAGTATAGTGTTGAATGAAGAAGCAAAAAGCAGAAGGGTGCTCACGGGCGGATTTACAGTGAGCAGCAGCTGACAGCATTTCCTGGGTCTGTAACTGGTTGGTTACATAAAGAAGTTCCAGGGAAAGCTGTATGAGGGCTTTGAAATTTAAAGCAGTGCCCTTTGGATGTACATCTAGCCTGGAGCAGCTGGCTTCAACACAGCCGTGTAGTCCAGGGAACTGCCTGGTTGGATTTTGCCAGACAATTTCATGGAGATTTCACACGGTTGTGTATGTATGTCTGCAGTAAATGGTTAAAATGGGTGTCTGGAAGAAGAGACATGAACTTTAAAATACTGGTCAAAGCAAAAAAAGAAAAAAATCTTATTATTCCACTAGGTGTTGGGCTCTGTGGAATGTGCTCATGGAGCTTTTGAGTATGGGGGTGGGACAAACTGGGATGTGCCCTCCTCTGACTGTACATAGCATAAGCTGCTGTTTTAAACACATGAAAAATAACAACAAGGGACTGAAACCTGGTTAATAAAATGCTTCCTCTAGGGTCATCCACATTGTTGCCCTCAGTAAAGGAAAAAAAATTAGTTTTGGAAACCTAGACAGGTAATGTGGATCAGGTAATGTAAACCTCTTTTGTGAGCACACACTGCTCTGGCTGACATACCCGTGTCATGTGGAGAAATGCGTGCCCAAAATAACAAAAATCTGCCATCTATTTTATCTCAGCAGCTCTGGGTGGGAGGGCCTATTAATCAGATGGCAGTCTGTGTGCATCAGCTCCAATATGGTGTTACCTCAAAACAACACACTCGCACATTTCCATCATCAGCCTGCTTTCCTCTCCAGCGTGAATGAGCTGCGTCTGATCGTGTAAAATCACCTTTTACAATGTATTTCGTACTGACTGTGTAATGAAAAGTTTATTTGTGAATATGGAACCGGAAGGGAAAATGTCAACATCCATAATAAATTTTACTCCACCATCTGCAGAGCAGGTCAAATAATAGGAAAAAAAAAAGTCATCTTCCTGCAAGACAAAGCAGGGTTTTCAGTGAGCATTGTTTTCAAGGACAGATGTTATGGTAGCTTGAGAAGGAGAAAATGCAGTTGTACGTTATCTCTTTGGGAGATGGGCAGATTGGAAGTCTAGGGTTTTAAACAAAAGTAAGAGGGAAGGAAAGTGGCCAAGTTCTGGGGACAGAAAAGCCCACCAGCACCAGTAACATCCCCATGGACTAATAACAAAACTGCTAAAGAGGTTCAGGTAACTCTGGATTTTCGTTTGTTGTTTATTGATCTCCACTGAATCACAATTTGCAGTTCTATCCCCTGATTCTTACCACTTTGGGGTGCAGCTCATGCTGCACCACAGGCACTGAGATTTTATGAATTATTGTTATTTAAGACAGCTGTTTTAAATTGTTGAGTGCCTATTGTGTAACTGAAAACTCTTTCCATGGAACTACTGAGCATCTCAAAAGAGCCATCCATTCAACTGGTTCAGCAAGAACAAGCAATGAGTTGGCTAAGAGGAAAGTTAAATTATGGAATTTATACTTCTGCTTGAAATAACACCCCAGGTAGTTCTGTAAAGAGTTGCTCCTGAGAATCTATTTGTTTTTATTCTGTACTCAGAACTAAACATATAAGAAAATTTTCTTAGACATTGCCAGCATATGAATTTTTTTTGAAGATTCTTTCTTTATTTATTTTTGTGTTGAAGAAGGATAAAACCAAGCAATTAACTGAACAAGTGTTCACATTGCAATCAAATACCAGGATAGAACATGCCTTTGGGATCCTCCCCTGTCCTGTTGTGCATTATACATGAACACATCAGGAAAAGCCATATCAGTTTTACACAGGAGCGAAGCCCTGTCCAAGCCGCATATCAGCTTTTCTTTTTCCTCATTTTTTTTCTTTCCCATAAATTTGCTGCACAATGTCCCTACTTCCCCATTTGTACTTGAATTTTCCTTCTTCTTCTGTACAGCACAGGCATCACCAGTAGTAAAGAACACAGATCTCTTTTCTCTGAATTTCTAAGCCTTCTCCCCCAGCAGTATCCAGCTGTGAGCTGAAACAAATTGCAGGGAAATTCTGCTCAGGCACCACAGCAAAGATAACAGCACTCAGTTACTCCGTGGAGCTGCATGTGCATTTATCTGGCAGATTAAAGAGTGGGCTATGCTCAGGGCAGATGGGCTCTTCAAATACTTCATCTTCCAAACTCTAACAAGTCTTTTATGAGCACATATTGACTGAATTAAAAAAATCAATAGTCACCAGGTAAACAAAACGTGTGCTTTTGACAGTGGAGGAACCAACTTAATTTTCAAGTCCCTATTCCCACTTGTTGTAGTATAGCAGTTTGCCAGATGTAATTTTTTTTTCCTTTTTTTTTACTCAGAAGCAAAATTAGAGTATCTTTTTCCCTTCCCCTTTGTTCACAGAAATGTAAGATCTATTTTTAGCTAAAGCTTTCTCAAAAAANGCCTAAGGGCACTTCTGGTGGGAGAAATTGCATTCTGAACTTGTTTCCTCTGAAAACTGATAAAAAGATATTTTAATGGAATTTGTCAGGCAGCCTTAACTATAGACAGTGACCCAAGTGCACAGCAAGCACCTAAAGTTCATTTTCTTTGGTTATGATCTAATACACACTTAATATGCACTGTTTTGGTGTTCTGTGCTACAGGAAAGTAATTGCTTAAGTGTTCAAGAATAATTGATATGGGAATTAAGGTACAAAGTTAGATCTGTTCAATTTATCTTACAAAAGTAACTTCCTCCTGCCCTTCCCCCACCCCTTTATTCATTTAGTAAAGTCACTTAATGCAAAGATCAGTGTTCCCTAAGGAATCAGTGGAAAATAATAATTTCTTTATTCCTTGTTACCTGTTTAGAGTATAAAGCCTCTGAGTAAACAATTGCTCCATGCTGTTTCCTTATAATACAAGGAGTAGTGGAGTCACCAGCTGTTGAAGGAATGTAGACAAACAGAACCACCTTAACTGGGTTCAAAAATCAAGAATTCACAAACTTTATGAGCAGTAGCATCTATCCAGGTTGGGTATGAATTTCATGAAATATGAATTGGAAATAGATTTTGACTGTTACCTTCAAACTCCATTACCACCCCGGTATAACAGAATGTAAAAATGAGGAACGCTGCATCACTACTTCTTTTTGATTGGAAAACAGTCAAGTATTTTGTGACTGCAGTGGTGCTGTTGCTGGTTTAGGTGAGACAGATGTACACAGCAGTGGCACCATCTACCCACAAACCCAGAACTGTCCCAGGGGAACTGCAGAGTACACGCAATTCTACAAGGTTTTATTCAGCTGCCATTGATTGCAACACTGTTCTCTCTTACCTGGCTGAGCTGGGGTGCAATTGAAAGCACTGGCAATACCTGCACCATAGCTGCAAAGCTATCCCAATGGGTGAGGGAACAGAGGACTGCCTTTCTCACCTGCTGGTTATTTCCAAGGCACCTTTTGGGCCGGAGATAGGATATAGAGAACCATCAGAGTTATAAGCTGACAGTCACTTAGAGAGGTGGATAGAAAGGACAACCTGTATGACCGGAGTCCATACATTTAGAAGCAATTCTAGAGAAGAGAGAAGTTTAAAACTGCTCTTTGAGAAAGATATAAACTTGAAACTCTCCCCTGGGAAGAATTTTATTTAATGTATAATCCTGCTCTGGGTTCACTTAAATTTAGTTTAAAATTACGTCCTCAGAGGCAAACTTAAATTATAAGACAATTGTCAAAGAAGGATAAACCCCTTCTTTCCTAATGTTGTAAATCAAGGCTGTTGTAAATCGAGACTGTTGTAAATCAAGGTTTTACTATGGAGTGGGAAATGCTTTCACTCCAGTATTTGTCCATGCCTCGATCAAAACAAAACCTAAACCAAAACAAAAATTCTGCAAAGCTGGAGTGAAGTATACCTGGACTTCATCTATTTTATTATCTTCCTGTTTTCCCTTTGCATGATGTCATCATTAGTGCTACACAATACAATTTGAACGGCAACAAAGAGCTTTGTGCTGATAAATGGAAAGCTTCAGTCTATCAAAATAACTTCCCTACCTGAGAGACAAACGTTGTTTGATTCTTCCACAGGAAGCTTTATTTTCTAAAGCCTCACATATTCTGCTGCTGAAGTAGACCTGTAGAATATTTTTTACTGGCCCTTATCTTTTCCTATTTTTTTAGCCATGTTTTCGTCTTTTTATCTTATTAATCTAAGGAGTACTTCTAAGTCAGACAACTACTGATTGTCTGAACATTAAACCCATATCTTTTTGCAAAACAGAATGAACCTCGTTAGGCTGACCTGAGGCCTGAATGCTGTTGATTACTTCTGTATGGCTTTTGCACATTTTTCCTAGACTTCTTTCTTCATTGTAGTTATTTTCTTCGTGATCATGTTTTAGCTAGAGAAGGCAGTGCTGTCTAAAAAATCGGTGTTGATTTACTTGGAAAAGAAAGTGATATGTAACTGAACCCTGTAGGAGGAATTCCTTGTGTTACAGGTTTGTTATAGATAACATGCCAAGCTGAAATGGAAAACCACTGGTATCACTGCCACTTAGGGCTGAACTCCCCTCTGTCTGGAGAGGGAGTGTTGTGGGGTTCCCAGGACCACTCTGGAGGCTGAGGGTGGCATTTTAGGTTTCGCCTCCTCTGTCTCCCACACTGTATGAATCACAGAAGATTCTGCAGAGGTTTTATTTTTCTTCTAAATGAGCAATAGGTGCTTGTGTGCTGCAAAACCCCAGCTTTCCTGTATTTCTTGTCTGTCTCACTTGTCCTATAAAATGGGGGAAACCCTTCCTCACCTCCCAGTATTTCCTTTCTTCCCAGGGATGTTGTTAGGGGAACTACACTAAAGATTGCAAGCTACAGTATGAATGGAGCTGTTCTAATACCTTAAGAGATAGACAGAAGGATGAATGTCATCCCCAAGGAACAAAAGCACCTGCCATTCCTGTGACAGCTACAGGAACCAGTGCAATATATTCAGTAGCTTACACAATGGCAATAGAAAACTATTAAAGTAGAGGAAGATGGCAAACAGGTATGATGCCATGATGATTTTTGTCTTTTCTTTTATACCCCTGTTATACCTTTTTGCAACTTCTGTATTCTTGGTACTTTTTGCCTACATTCTTGGACTTGTTTGTTAAGCTAAGAGACTAAACATTTTAAAGGCTTTGTAGTTAGGGTGCCAGTGTGCCCAGGCCCCAAGGTCCTCTCCAGAACACATTTTGTAAACTAAGATAGAACCATCCAGGGGAAGGTTCCTTGGGGAGGGGGGCTCATTCGAGCCTCTCATTGGGGAATTTTTGATAGCTATGCTAATTAGTAAGACCTAGAATGTAAGACCAGATATAGAGGAGGGGATTGGTGTGGCCATTGCGGGGGTGCATGGAGGTGTATTCGACCTGGTCGTGGTGCACCTAAGGATCCTTACAATAAATACCAAGGTAATACCCTTTTCCCCTTCTAACCGTGTTTGCCTCTTGATTTTAAGACCAGGAAAAGGCATCAGGTAAGCCCAAAGAATCTCTGCTCAAAGGCAGGTTTTTATTTGGACCTTGTTCCTAGTTTGACGTCTTTGCATTACTGCTTTTTTAGCTTCATGAAACACAATCATTCTCTTTCCTGTATGAATTCTAGACTTAATTCTCTCTGGCTTCCAAATGTAACATCCACTCAGAAACAGCATCAGTGGCATGTTGGTATCAAGGGCACCACTTGGGGTTACCCTGTCATATGATGTGGAACAGGTGGCAATGCCATGGGAGAAGCAGGCAGGTCAGCTGCTGGGTACCCCAGAGCTGCCAGATTTGCAGGGACCATCACAAAATCCATGTCAGCCACCAGGGACACTCACAGCCAAAGCCCAGGGGCTTCTGTTCAATTGCAGGTAGGACTGATGTCTGTGGACAGGATTTACAGCAGATTCAATACTCCCCTTAGATCAACTGGAGGCATCCTGAAACTCAGTATATGCACTGCTGGTGGTAACATTTGCAGACGAAAAGCTTTGGAGCTGAGGGTGCACAAAGGCAGCGTCTGCCCCATGAGCTGGACAAAGCAGCTGAAACAGCCAAGCACAGGGAACTCCTGATGACTGAATGAGGGTTATTCACAGATGTTATTTTGTGTCTAGGGGAATGAAAACCTATGAGAGAATTGCAAACTGTTGGTGGCGAATGTATTCCTCCATTTCTAGAAAGGAAATAAGAGCAAATTTTTCTCTGGCTCGGTACTTCCTTAGTGATAACTGCAGCTCCCTGACATCTGTCCTCACTCTTTTTTTCTCCTTTTCCCTGAGGAGAAGTGAGTTGATGTCAGAGATATTTACAAGTGTATACAGGTGTATCTGAGCATCCAGCAGAGAGACTGGGAGAAGTGCAGAGCTCAGTAATTCGCTGTCTCTGGAGTCTGTCACATCTATTCTGAACAGATATTCTATATAACAGGTACAGTATCTGATCATAAAAAGTGTGTCCTTTATATCACAGTTCTGATGCATTGCTCTATGGTTTTATTACACTGTTTCACACAGAGGAAACTAGAGTCATACTCAATAAATTCCAACAACAGGAGCACGATTCAACCTCCTAGCAATATTTAGAGATCATCATCTTAATGAATAGTGGGTAATTTAGACAAATCATAGAATCATAGAATAATGACATTTTATGCTTGGAAAAACCACTTTGTGAAGAGCAATGATGTTTAATATGTACTGTGCCATGTGTATCAGGACAATATACAGACCCCAGATGTTGACCCCAATTGCAAGTGAAGTTGGTGAGGCACATTTTACCCTTGATCCCAAAGGCAGAGGGATTTGTACAACGGAAGTTATAGGCTTGGATGTCTGTTACATCATCTTGCTTACTGCAAGACATGATTTAAATTGCACACTAAAATCCAATTAGAAAATTTTGATGAGGCCCTAAAGCACACTTCCTCTCTTTCCATGATATTTGCTGTCAAATAAATATGTCCAGTCCTAACAGAAAGGGAAGATGCATCTACTTTTTTACATATCCTTGGATTGGAGGTGGAATGGAAACAGACTTTAGTGCTTCTACCTGAGCACTTCAGCTCAGACCAGAAGAGCACTTTTGAAGGAAATGGGCCCATCTTTCCCACTTAGTGTACTCTCTTTCACAATAGAGGGGACTCCGAGCATGCAAACCAAACTCCTTTCAGGCAAAACTAAACCAGAAGAATTCCAGGAGTCTGCCTAATGTATCCCAATGTTAATGGGTCTTCTGGTCTTGCTATTGAGTCTTTTCATCATTCAGCCACTTTATCTACTATTGAAGATTGGTCTTTGAATTTTCATTGAGGATCCCTATTCCCAAGATGCTCTGGGGACTCTGCTGAGGGTGTGTTTGGAATTTGTGTGCTCCAGAGGAGAGTGGGGACTAAAGCTCATTGTGGCTCTCAGCTCTTCTGGATGTCCTCTCCCTTCCAAGTCCCAGGATCCTGCACAGCTGTGTTTGTGTAACTGCTTTTTGCATGCTGCATTTTAAATGTGACTTTTGCATGAAGGTGACTCTGGCTTTTGGAGACAGCTCTGCTTGTATCTGTCTGCACTGATTACAGGGACAAGAAAAGCATTAGAATGTGTCAAACTGGCAGTAGGTTTAAAAAAGCTAAACCAATTCTGAACAGTCAGCACGGGAAAAAGAAACAAATAATCACTGTAAGCTGGTACTTACCTGATTCTTTCTTTCTCTGCTCAAATGTAGAGTAGCTCCAATTTCTTCAGTCTGACTTTCGTTCTTAAACCCACACAGTGCTGAGACCTTCGGTTTCATGAAGGAAAAAGCAGAGAAGCAATTCTGGTTTTTAACACAAAATCTTTTGCACCTCCTCAGCTACAAAACCTCTCATTTTGTACCTATAGTTCTGAGTTCCAGCTTCACTCTGGACTCTGGTCAGAACCTACTTTGATGGAAAGCATTGGGATTTCAGGGTTGCCAGTGTGATGCTTACCAAACACATCCCTAGCTTGGGGCTGCAGGTACAAAACGGGCATTGACATGTTTGGGTGAGCCCAGAATAAGGCCATTAAAATAACAAGGAACATATTTTGTTAGGAGAGGGGGTATGAACCAGGTTTGCTTAGCCTTAGGAAGAGAAGGTTAAGGGGGTTTCTTACTTCTGCCTTCAACTCCCTGATAGGAGGTTATGGAAAATATGCAGCTGACCATTCACAGGAGAGTACAGCTGAGGAACACCATGAAACACTCATATTTTGTTACAAGGGCAATAATGGTTAGATACTAGGATTATTTTTCTACTTTTTTTTTTCCTAAAGAAGAAGTTTGATTAACCCCTGGAACAGTAACCCAGAGAGGACAGGAAATGTCCACAATTAAATATCCTAAAAAAAAACCTGTCAGAGAAAAGCACTAAGCAGCCTGATTTAGCACGACAGCTGAATCTACCTTCAAACTTGGACCTATTTTGAGCAGAAGATTGGGTCAGAAAACCAATAGATGTCCCATCCAAACTAAATTATTTTATGGTTTTTTGTTTCTACTTTTATTTACAATGCTAATACTAAGGGAGCACCTGGCCTGGGGTCAAATTAGCAGTCTGATGCCTTCCAAAACCAGGAACAGGCCCTCTGAAGCCAAGATAAAACAGACATTAAAACAAACAAAAAATGTGAAAGAGAGCCAAATAGAGATAAATAATAAATGGAAGCACTACTGTACCAGGGTGCACCACAAAACACAGCTGCTGCAGTCATTTCAAAGTCTCCGAGATAACAGTAAAAGCAATTACTGTAAGAGCAACATGTTGCCCAAAATCATTAATATATTTGCTGTGTCTCCCTTGTGCACTAACCCAGCACAAGGAAAGAGTTTTCCGAGAACAGATTTGGTGATGCCGCTGTTGTTGGTTTGATGACATTATTTTCAATATAGCTGTGGTTTCTAGACGGACTCAAGTCGTTATTTTGCAGGTCACAAGTAGTGTGAGAGCAGGGAGAGCAGACCAAAACCCCTGGTTTGTTTTGTGACTCTGTGCCCTGCTGTCACTGCGGGCAATGCCTTGTCACCTTCACACAGCCCTTGTGCCCCCCAGGACCGCGAGGTAGATGGCATTCACAAGCCTCACATGACGTCATGTCCACCACATCTGGAGCAAAAGGTCTCAGCCACGACAGAGACATCGGTGACACTCATTCCGGAGCAGAGGGGTCCTTGCTTCCCTCTCGTGCCAAATCTTGCTTCTCATGTGTACCAAAACCTTGGCCTGTCCCTACACCTGTGAAAAATCAGTCAAAGGACACTTCGTGATCAGTGTTGAAGGGCAATTCCCCCTTCTGGACCTGCATTTTCTGCAGTGCTGAGGCGACTGAGAGTGTCCTTTTCAAGGGGAAAGACTGTCCTTTGTGATATTGGGCATCTCCTTAGCATGGGCTGGAGGAGACTGGAAGGGCAACTGAATGCAGCATTTCCCTCACACATTGTAAACACTAGGAGATAGCTGAGATCCCCTTTCAGGACTCGTGTTCTTTGAAATTACCCTAATTAAAATATATTAGCAAATCTTGATCATTCATGATTTGATATGCTGCAAGAATAAGGAAATGATTTCTAGTTTCTTTCCCTTTCATTCTGACTTCAAATCATGGTTGCAGTGCTCTGTAGCACACACTTTAGTTTAGCTTTACACCAACTGACTCCAAACCCTTCCTTAAGCTTGGCCTTTTTTCCTAATTTAAAAAAATACAGGACTTAAGTACAGCAAATCATTAAGATAATTAATTCCATTCATTAATGAATTATTAATCCAGGCTAATAGAGAAAATGTAGTAATGATTATAGGTGTCAGTACATGCTGTGGGACTGTTGTAAAAGCACATTCTATCATTGCATTGAAACAAAAGAGTCAAGAAATAAAGACATCTCTGCATCCTTTGTAGTCCTAGCGTTAGATTCAAGCTACATTGTAATGCAAATAAATACTTAGTAACTTCCATTTGTAATTCTAACACTACTGAAGAGGTTTCTTGGCAAACACTGAGCAGTGTAGGCTCTTTAACACCCAATTGATTTTCTCCTTGGCAAAGGAATGGTTTCTGGTTAAGACAAGAGTTTCGAAGCTAAACAGCCTCAGGAAGGGGAAACATCTTGGCCTGAACCGATTCTGCTCTTGTGAAACCCAAACCCCACAAGTTTAGCCCTGGCTTGAGGAGACAGAGACTGCTTACTTCTCAATCCTGACAGAAAACGCACCAAATCAGTGTCAGTTTATGGCGGGGTTTTGTTTTTTTGTTTTGTTTGTTTGTTTAATTTTTAATCTGCCTTTCAGTAAGAAGATTCTAAGACACACATGTCCGGTCTTCCACCTGAATTTCTGCCCATTTTCCTGTGCATTCTTTGACATGGGATCCAAGTGCTTCACATTCACTGATGTATTTACATTCCTTGTCTCCTCATGGTACATTAAAATATTAATCCATGTGGGGAAAACTGAGGCACACATGGGATGTTTGTGGAAAAGAGGGACTTACCAGTTCCTTCCACTTTACTGACACAGCTGACATGTCATTTTATCCTTTCACCTGGAAAGATACTTAAATTTTATTCCTAAGGAGTGAAGAATCTCTGTGAGTTTATTTCTTTTAAAACCTTTTTCTTTTCCCCATTCACCAGCTGGCTTATCTCCAACATATTTCACGTCTGACCTTATGGTTTCAATTCTACAGTTATAGATTAGAGGGAAAGAAATACCACTGCATATTTCTAAGCACAGATTACAGAGGGTTTCAACATACTGATTATTCAGGGTGATGAATCATATTAAGTCTGGTGTTTGCTAGGCAGTATTTCACTTATTTGATATGACATCCAGTACCTGGGATGTGGCAATCTGATGCAACACATCACTGCTCACTGACACACCACCAAAAACACAGAGACACGTGAGATAATGTGGTTATTTTTGGATCCCTTTTGGACCCCAGCTTTAATTTCTTTTCTGTTAGTACTTGTCGTTGATTCCAGGAGGCTGAACCAGTCAGTGATTGTGTCCACCTGTCCCATTTCCTCTACAAAGCAGCCCTGTATTTAACCATAGCCTAGACTTCCTATGCAGCTTTACTTTTGTGCTTTAACTGGACAAAAATCAGTGACCAGTCCTGACTATTTAGGCACAGGAGAGAAAATGAAGCTCCATCCTGCCATTGGCAACCCAAAGAAAATAAATGGGTTGAAAATAGCAGCTAAAGAAGATCTGGGATTTAAACACAACAGTGAAAGAAACTGAACTGAAAGATGTGTGATGGGATACTGCTCATCAGCTAGGCAGTGTCTCTTGCATCCTTTACAGATGATTGAAAGAGATTCATTTTACCTTGTGTATTTTACCTTGTGGTCGGGGCAGGTTGCAAGAGTGCACATCATGATTTGCAGGAGATCTGTGGTAATTTTTTAAATTTTCTGACCAGGTAACATTGATCTAGATACTTACAGTCCCAGTACCCTGTGATTCTGATTTAAATGAATCTCTCTAGTGACTTCATCGGGATCTGGATGTGCTCTGAGCTGTTGACTGTGAGTTTGATTGGCCCTCAATCAAGGCCATTAAGACTCCAGTTGTTTGGTTAAATCAAACAAAGATAAATACAAACTTCTAGGCATCCATTTCCATATAAAAATATTAACAATAGCATTTTTCCTTCTTTAACTTTCCTAAAATTGTAAAATTGCCCTTGCTACCAAGGAATGTGCAAAGTTTAGAACTTCTGCAATTGGTTTCTTAGAATAGACCTTTGTGAACATCAACAGATCACCCACGGGAGGAACTCTGGAAAAACAGTGACAGTTTAAGTGTTGCCATCAAACTTCTTCAGCCCATTAAGTTGTGCAATTTTGCATATAATCTCCAGTATACTTAACAGAGGAGGAAAGCACCTGGACAAGGAATGGTAAATATAAATCAACAGATAATGATATTCCTCTTTCAGTCACCCTTATTACCAAGAGCATCAGAGTCTTTATGCTTATCTATTTAGAATAATACTGGCTTGAACAGATATGGCTGGCAGTAATTACACGATACAAACTGATGGATTTGAAGTTGAAGAATTTTTCCAATTTAAAAATGTTAAAAGCAGAGAGGTAGAGGCATGTTTTCATTTTTACTTATTTATCAATTTTTTTGTTTGCTCGCCTGTGCCTCTTCCTTCCTTTCTCATTTTCACTAATTTGGAGAGATGACAGCACTGTGCTTCTGCTGGTCGGGCCTAATGATGCTGTTTGCATTTTTGCAGAGGCTGCACAGCACTTTTTCCCACCTTCTCTTTGATAAGCAGAGATCTGATCAGTGCAGCAGAAGGGAATCAGAACTGATATGCCAAAATATAGAAACACCACAAATTTCTACTTGTTTTCAGTATTGGCCTTGTCTGAGGAGGGCAAAGTCTCTAAAGGATCATGCACGTTACTACGGGAGTTAGTGTACATGACTATAAACACGGAAAGCTGTATCATTCTACAAATGTTCCTAGTCATTACTACTGTTTTCTTTTTTTTTTTTTTAATATAAAATTCTGAATGCTTCTGCCTAGAGGAGACATGAGCTAATGATGCTTTGCAAAGAAGTTGTCTCACTGACAAGGGAGTGATCCAAACTTAACAATATGTCAGATTCAAAGTTATCTTTACTGACATTTCTGAGAGTTGCTACTGGCAATGTAATTCTGAATGTGGATTCACTTACAGTTCTTCAAAACGCTGTTTAAAATCAAGACATTGGGTTAAAAAGGCAATCCAAAGACACGATTCTTTCTACTTTTAAATACATCTTTAATTTACACTAATGGAGTTGCAACTCTCAACAGCTGACCTGAATATGGCCCTAAGCATTTTTAACAGCTCCATACCAAGTCAAGGCTTGATCTCTATGCTCTTTGCATCCAAACCTCCCACACAGCTGCCTCTCTCATGAAAGCATAATCATAAGAGCAGGGGAACAGCCCAAGTGCCTCAGTGTTACAGCAGTGGAAGGCAAGAACAAACCCTAAACAAGAATTAAGTTTGAATAGTTGCCCAATTCTCCATTTCTATAAATCACCTGCGTTCTGGACTCTCCTCGTTGTGTGCATCATAAGACATTGCACTGATGCCTTATGATATAGGCAAATTACCAAAGGAATTGATATGGAGTAGAATTTATTTGGATTTGAATCCAAGACGATGACAGTTATAGCCATTAACCACAAAATGCCCTCTAGCACAACTGAATATACACTTTCAAAGATTACCTCAGGCTCATTCCTATTTACTGGAAACAGATTCATGTGGTGCAATAGGAAATGCTGGATGTTATATGTGTCTCACAGCAGGTTACTATCAATACTTAAAACTGGAATTGAGAGATATTACAAAAGGCTTCATTGAAATTCAGAATGAGATAAATGAGTAGAAATTACTTTTTTTTTTTCCCCAGAGAATAATGAAGGCTTCAGGGCTCATTCTGAGCTCACTGCAGTCTTATACTACTGCAATGTCGTTGACTTTGGAGAAGCCATACTGGATATAGACTGTTGTAACTGATATCCAAATGGATTCTTTAATAATAATTAAATTGTAAAACAATGTGAAAGAACATAATTATGACGATTTAAGCCTTTATCATGCCTCTTTCTTAGAGGAGGAGAAGACAAGGGAGCTAATTAAAGAAAGGAACTAGATTTTCTGATTCAGGTGCAACTCTGTTTCTTTAATTCCCTCCCCACCCCTACCAATCTCCCCCACCCCAAACTTCACCCAGCTAAAAGGGATCCAAGCCAGAAGATTTCTGCATAAAACCCCACACAAAATGTGGACCTTTGCAAGAAAATGTAATAAATAACTTTAAAAAACCCATTTAACTTCTTCATCCCCCCCCCCCCCCATCCCCCACCCCAGAATCATTCATAACATGTTGATTTTGGTGTTTTCCCAGAGTAGATGGTACTTCGTGCACATTTTTCCCCTGGCATTAAGCTGCATACATTGAAGCAGTTGCAGAAACTTGTTGTACCACAGCACGTTAAGTGTTCTTAAGCAGGGTAAGGAGACACATGGAGACCTGATCCAAGGCACATGTGGGGATTGCAGACCTCACCTTGGCCCCACTGTATTTGATTGGTTTTTATGCAATCCATCTTGCTGAAATCTATGTCACTTGCAATGAAGGTGTCTGACCTAAGAGCATGCCCTAGGTTACAATACAGATGTATTTAAGTATACTATTCCCACCAGCTGTGGGCCATTAGCTGTTATCTCCTGCTATGACCCACCCCTGATAACAGACAATGGGCCATCAAGAAACCACTGCATGGCTCATGGACTTATCTCATCCTATTGTGAGATGCTCCGCCCAGGAGGGAGGAGCCAAGCATTCCCACCTGGATATAACCTGGCCTTGGAAATGCCTAAGGTGGCCTTTTCCATTGGATTCCCAGAGCAAGACTGGAACCTTCTACACCACCACTACTGGACCTTCAGAGGAAGACCAGACCCTTCTACAGGATTGCTGCTTCAACCCAACCATCACTCCAGGAGGACTGCAGCCACCATTTAATTGGACTGCTACCAACCCCCTGACCGTCCAGGGGTCAGGTTTGTACTCTGACACTGTCAGTGGGTTGTTTTTTTTTTCCCCCTATTGCTTTTATTTTATTTTTCCTATTAAATTGTATTTCTGACTTGGAGTCTCTCACTAGTTTGCTTTCAAACTAGCACAGAGCATCATCCTGAGCTCTCATTGCACCTAAGTAAGTCTTGGTCAATATCTCTGAATCACAGAATGGTCTGGGTTGGAAGGGGCCTTAAAGTTCACCCAGGTCCAATCCCCCTGCCATAGGCAGGGACACCTTCCACTATCCCAGGATGCTCAGAGCCCCACCCAGCCTGGCCTGGAACACTCCCAGGGATGGGGCACCCACAGCTTTTCTGGGCAACCTCTGCCAGGGCCTCATCACCCTCACAGGGAAGAACTTTTTTCCTGATATGTTCAGGAGAGTTTAGATATAGTTCCTATAGTGAAATGCACTGCCTTCTTTGGGGTGAGCTAAATAACTTGCTACCCTCTTTGACTGAATGGAAAACCAGCTGTGATGCAACCATCTGTATTATAGAAGTGGGTGACATAATATGTCACCCACAAACTGATGAGCTGAATCTTGTTTTCTTTGCAACCACAGTTGGTAGAAAGTGTAGCAGAGCAAGCTCCTCATGGGAGTCCGAAGCACAGCAGTGCCCTCTATTTTGTTTTCATTTGGAAATCACAACTTTTTAGCTCATGAGTTTTCAACTTTTAAGCTGGTAAGAAAAAAGTGAGTCATTCAGGACCACTTATGTTATGGCAAAAAATCCACAAAACCTCATTAAATACAGACCTTCCTGCTTCAGGGTATAATTCAGTATAAGCACTCAGCCCTTTTTTCATTGCTAAACTCCTCTATTCAAGTACCCACAGAGGGGACAGACCATCTAGGTGTCATTCTATGAATTCTACTCCATAGGACTCTCCTTCTTGTCACTGCATGCAATCACATACATTCTCCTAAAATAAGGAATATTTTGCCTTTGTAGACACACTGTGGGGTCTCTTACTTTCTTATCATTTCCCTTGCAGCCAAGAAAAGCACAACTGCAATTTTATTTTTCCATTAGAGTGCTGAAAATATTCTTTCATTTGACTATAGTAATTTTCTCAACCTCTGGAAAATCCTGACACTGATAACAATATTTTCTATTTGGTTTAGGAATAAATTAGTTGCCTCTGAATGAAGGATGTCTCTGACTGATCTCCACTATAGCAAGATTTACCTGGAGATTTATTGCAGCTTTGCCTTTTTGTTTCCCCATGGGAAAGTTCACAAATGATGCAGCGATCTTGTTCCAGTAATACTGTGCTTAAACACACTTCACGGATTATTTGGTATTCAGGATGTTCTTCTTGCGTGAAGAGAAAAAATAGCCAGTTGGTAAAACCAGACTGAGATTTTCAAATAGTGTGACAGTGAATGTTAAACAAAACAAATCTTGCTTCATCTCATTCAGACAATAACCACCCGGAAAGCATCTGCACAGAAATAAATGCCTTAATGTGAGGATTGCAAAGCAGTAGAAAAGGGTGAGTGGAATCTCATTACACTCCCGTGAGGAACAGTTATTTGCATTTTATTGGTGAGTAATTTGAATCACGCTAGTTCAGTGAGTTAACCCAAGCTGTGATGAAATCATAAATAAGTACAAGAATCCTAATTCTGGGTTCTTGGGTTCAGTTGATTGCTTTTAGTTTTTCTGGCCCCTCAAGGAAGATGAAATTGCAGTCACATCTACAGCACCTGGCAGTCAGGAGGGGCATGGCACACCTGTGGTGTGTCCACACAGTTCTGTGCCCAGGGCATCAGGAGCAGCTGAGCTGTGCAGGTGTGGGGCTGCAGAGCAGTGGGGGAACTCAGCCTCTCAGCAAGGCTTGTGGGATTGGTTCCAGCCTGGACACTGCATTCCCAGCACTAACACTGCCTCTGCCAATGTCCTGGCCACCTTGGAGACATCTGGTGAGCATCATGGGCTTCACAGCGGAGGAGCTGTCAAGTTCCAGAACTGCTACCCACGCTACGTCCTTCTCCACATCAAGGTTAAAAAGTAGGTGAAATTTGCCATTTTTTGTGTTCCTTAGTAGACCACAGTCCACTCATTCCCAGGCTTTGATGATAATATTTACTGTAATGCAATGAGGCAAGGGTGTGATTTCAAAATATGACTACTGCTGGAGCCAGTGGAGATCCTTTTGAGTGCTAAGTCTTCAACAGCTGGAATATTTGGCTTGAAAGTCTTTCAGTTGGAAGTGCAATAACTCCTGGGGGGTGAGCGACAAACCCAATGCCCTCTCTGCTCCATCTTCAGAGTCAGTGAGACAAAACAAATCATATCTGCCAGCTTTGGTTTCCTGAAATCTTCCACCTAAAATTAAAGGTTTGTGTGTTGATTTAATCCTGGCACTTTCCCGCTCCCAGTTTCTGTTTCATTTATTAGTCACCCTTCTATTGTAAGTAGCTTTAAGCTGTAATATCGCTTGTAGAGAATGAATATAAAAGATTTAGTCTGCACAAAATAGTCCTCATGCACAGCTTTTGTTGGGGCTACGTGGGGGCAGTAGGCTTTTTTACCACTAAAATGCTGATGCTTTTGGAAAGAGTGGAACCATCGCTCTCCTTGAAATATGAAGGGCCTGATCCCAATCCAATTTATAATGGAGTAAATTTATAGTGACTGACAGGAACTCAGGTACTGCTGCCCCATTTCTAGCCAGGGATCCAGCTCTTGCAGCGCTGTCTCTGACCTTGGCCAGCAGCAGTTTCATTAGAGGATGTGACAAAAAAAGCTTTAGAAACAATTACAGCGTGACCTGCCTGTAGAGAAGACTCCTTTTCAATCTACAGTTCAAAGGCTGGTTTGTGCCTTCAAATACTGTGTCCATCTCTATAGGTTCAGACAGGTTACTTTAAGTCATTGTCATTTAAAACCCATTTTCTTTCGTACAGATTCTTCAGTTTCAGTGAAATCAAGGTATTACATCATCATAGCAGCCATAAAGTCCTGTATTAATCTCATGAGCCTGACAGAAACTGTGGATGACCTGACACATGAGATCTGAGCGGAAAAGCAAACAAAAGACTTCCAGGAAAGCAAGTGTGCCCTTATTCACTCCCTAGGTTAGGCAGGCTTTGTTTTACACGTGCATGGGGACACACTTCTTGTGTATGTAGCAAGATTGATCATATAGTGAACATCTGGAATTCATGCAAATCCCTCAATCAAACACTAAAAATCCCGTTTTATAGCATTCTGCCAGCTGTGTTAAAACATACCTGACATCATATCTGCACTCCAGCTGCCCTTGTGCCCACAGGTCTCTCCTTCCCCAGAGAGACACACACTGTCTGTCTCTCTGCTGAGGCAATCTGGAGGAAGAGAAGGGGATAGAAACCTCCTCCTGCACAAAGGAAAACCAAACTGATCATAAAACTTGTTCCCTTACAAGCAGCTGGGAAGAGTCACGTACAAATCATGGCAGCTGGCTTTTGCAGAGACTTTTGTTAATGTTTCCTTAAACTTCAAGTCACATGAATTTAAGCTGTGTTTAGCTCTATGATTGGCTTTAATGATTCCCACTAGGGAGGAAGTACCTTGGGAGAACCTCTGTCCTTTCATATGGTGCCGTAAGCAACATGTCAGATCAAAAGTGATCTGAGGTTCTGTCTGAGGACACTTGGGGGACATTTGCTGCAGGAAACAGAGCAGGCGTATGACCAGAAGGAATTGCCTGGGGCAGGACCACGAAGTTGAGAAACTACTGCAGGCTTATGGCTTAGAAATATTAGCAGGTCAGCTCATCAGAGCCCTGGTCTCCCACCATCCTACTTTCCAGTTCAAGTGACGGTATCCTGTGTAGAGGACCTGCAAAAAAGTCTAAGAAACCCACTATTGTAATTGGAAACTGTTTTTCAGTCTGTTTATGTAATTCACAGCACAGGGCAGACCCTTTCCCCAAAAAATCAAAACAGTCTATTGGTTGTGAAACAAATACATACCTTAATAAACTTATTTTTACAACAGATTAAAATGCTGAGGATATACTTGAAATAATAGAAATTAGAAAATGGAGACTGTAGAAAACTGAGACAAAAACTTATAAAAAGACAAAAAGAATGAATCTTAGCATGCAGAATTTGGACTAATAATAACAGGCTAATAGGAACAAAAAGAGCAAAGGAAATACTAATGATTGTGCTGCTACTTTACTAGGTAAAATGAGAGAAAATATAATCTTATTCAATGAGAAGGAAAGACTTTTCTGTCAATTAATATAAAAGGAATTAGATTAAAATAAAGTTAAATATGGCATCTGGATTACTTTCAAGCAAAATCCTTTAAAGGCCTGTCTGAAGAACCTCTTATATTGTTGGTTGAGAAGATCCAGAAGGCAGAAGGGAAACTTGTGCTTGTCTATTATATGGAATAGAATAGGTGATATGACCCTGACATTCTTCCCAAACAAAATAATGGCTGGCTAGTATTGGTTTCAATTAATTTAGAAAGAAAGGGGGCTAAAATAACAAGGCTGCATCAGCTGGAAAGGAATCTTGTCAAACTGACCAAAAGCTTGTGACTCCATAAACTTGGTTGACAAAGGTCATATTGTTGATATAATCTAGATATTAAAGGACCATAAGCTTGCTGTAGATCCCCCAGAAACACAGCCGAACATGCTATGTGGTAATTACAAAATGACTGCAATCACCTCTTCCTTAAGTCTGTCACTGAAAAAAAAAGTATTCATATCTCTCTAAAGGACTGAGTCAAACAGCAAGACCCATGGCCAGTGTTCTGCTCAAGGTCAGACTGAATGATACCTTTTGTTTCACAATCACTGAAGCCTGCTTGGGGGTGTCAAATGTTTGAGGTGTTTTTCTTGAAATCTTAAATAAGACCAACTCCTGCATGTCCAGCTTGCTGCAGAAGTGAACACCATTTCTGAAATTAAATTGTATAGCTTCAACTTCCATATAATATTAAAGGCCCTGTTCAAAGCCCATGGAATTAGAGCTTTTCCATCCTTTTCCCTCATCCATGGGCCAGACTTTTAAAGGGGGATCCCAAGGACAGTGATTTCACCAGCCATTCTGTAAAATACCAACATGTCAGTGTGGGCCTGTCCAAATGCTAACGCACGTTATCGAGTTCATGGTGGCTTAACATGTAAGCAAAATCTTCAGTTGAATTACAGGTCACTACTTCTATATATTCTGTGGTTTTGCATTTATGATTTTGGTAATATCTTCTTACACCACTGAAGTGTAAATTTCATGAATAAATTCTATTATCTCTGGAATTTCACTGACTAAAAAAGGAGCGCGTATGCAGTTTCAAAATAGTTAAATTCATTCTTCTCACATATCACAAGAAGAGTTGCATGAACAATCCACACTGAATAATTTACTCAGTAAATTTAGTTTTAAGGTGACTTTTTAAAAGATCCACCTAACCTATTTGCCACCACCAGGTGATTCTTTTATGGCCATATTTTCATGTGAAGCTGATACAAACCCCATTTCCTCTGAGTCTTTGTGCAAGCATTCAATACTGGTAGTGTGGGTTTCATGGTTTAAATAAATTTGTACTCTCATTGGATTCATACCCACAACCCCTGCCCCATCCCCTGTAAACATGAGAAGCCTTAATAAGTTTTGCTGTCTGTGTGGTGGACAAAAATTTGAGAGCATACCTGTATAAATATATTTGGATCTCTGGGTCCATCTTCTGCGCTTTCAGACATTGCATCATTGAATCTCATTCCAAAGCTCAGGCAGCACATCGGGGTTTCAGGTTTACCTTACCTCATCCCACTGCACAGCTGTTGAGGAATCTGCTCTCTTGGGTAGAGGAGGAATTGTAAGTTTTGAGACTGTTACATTTAGGCTGCTTCTTTCAATTTCCTGACTTTTTGTGCAAACACTCTCCTTAGCCTTAAATCACTTCCTTCGTCTCCTAGCATTTACTTCTCCAGTATTTTTACAGTGAACAATTCTAACTCCTTCTCAGCCTTTATTTTGATACACTAACCATGTTTTTCCCTAAGATGGACTTCACCATATCACCTTATCAATTCCTCTAACCACTTAATTAAGATTAAATTTCTTTCTTGACCACCAGTCATAAATTTTATTCCAGATGAAATCTGAACGTTTCTTTGTAAAATAACAGCAATCTCCAGTCTTTAAGTACTCTGCCTGAGACACAGTAAATGCACTGCATTTATTTCTTCACAGCTGCACTACACTGAAGGCCTATATGGTTGTTAACAACTGATCTGTCTAAGAAGGATAATAGATGGGTGTAGTTCAATGTCTTAATTGATCTGATGACAGAGCTGGTTCAAGAGACTCTTGCCATCTCAAACATTTGGATTTCTACATTTTTTTTTAATAATTCTGATACAGACTTCATGCTTCTTGTTTACTGTTTCTGTTTCAGACAAGGAGAAGTATTTGGTTTCTGTTTCTAGCCACTCTCCAATATTGTTTCTTCTTATGCATCCACCCTTCTGCTGCATCCTTGATTTATCCAATTTTTTCTCCATATCTTGATTTTCTGGTTAAGGAGTTCCCAGCTCTCTGTAGAAATTCTTCTAATTGTGCTTCAACATGGGCATTTGTACTCTGTATTTTTGCAATTTGTCATACTCCCTGATAGATTGGGGTATGTTCTGAAGACCACACAAATCTCCCATCTGGTATTAAGAGTCAACCTAATACCAGCAAATACCAGATTCAGTTGTAATTCTATAACAACATTTCAAAGAAAATATCAAGTCAAATTTCTCCAAAAATCTTTCTTTCAGAAATGTCATTGTCTCTTCACTACAGTAGTTCCCATCTCAGAAAAAAATCTCTCTCTCTCTCTTTCTCTCTTTGGTCTCTTCCTTATCCACATTATAATTTCTCTAGTCACCCCTCACCTTTTCCATTTCAGTTCATGTGTCATTATAGAAATGCTCTTAGAAATTTAATCCACACACACTTTTTTTTTTCTCCAGGAAATGAGCAAAGGAAGAGAGAAAGATCAGAAGCATCACTGAATAATATTTACTGGAACAACACTATCATTAGTGGTTCAGGAAAATGACCATATTTATTGAAAGTCTTAGGTCTTATTACTTGGGATGACCAACTAGGTAACTTTGATAAATGACATCTTCCAGTACTTACGATGTTTTCAAGCATTTCTTGATATTTGTGGCTGGAACAAAACCCAGTGAATCCTATGTGCACTTAGAGACTGCTTAAAATTAAAGGATACGTAGTGTGAGCAGAGCACTGACTAAAAAAAAGGAGCTTCTTTCCTCACTATCAAATTGCTAAATTAAACTCATAAAATTTGAGGAAAATAACAGCCTTATTGGATAGTTTTAAGTGCAAATAACAGCAACGCCCTTTAACTAGGGCTTTGAATGCAGTCTTAAGCTTTCTTGGTCTTCACTTCATTTCCCTTTAGACATACACTCAGCCAGGGGGCCAAAGGTTTCCTTCTGAGCTCTTGAACTGACTCTCAGAGTTTACAGCTATTCATTAACCTATGGTTTAAACCTTCCATCTGTAATATGTTTTGCAGGTGATAGAATATTACATCTGCACAGCAGTGTGTCCCGCTTAACAAACATGCCTGGAGATAGAGTGAGCAGAGCATAAAGACATTTAAGCAAACTGATATGTGGACAAGTGGGTAAATACTGGAATGCATGATTGTCAAAACTGATTGCACTTTTTAACAGATGTCTCAGCAGCTGATGGGAAATGTCAAAAACATCCTGTATTTTGCACAGAATAGCTTAATAATGATCACAGACTGGCTGAATCTCCCCAAGTTAAGGCCAATCAGACACAGAACTCGTAAAAGAAACATCTCAGGAATCAGAGTTCACTGAAAACAGCAAACTTGGGTCTTCTCTTTTTTTTAAATTTTTTAAATTTTTTTAAAGCTGCTTCCTGAGTTCTTGAAAATCGGGTTTTCGAATCCACCTTGAAACAGAAGCTTGCTGAGGGTCTACGGCAGAAATCAGCTTTGTTTCCCTTTTCCTGGGATTACTTTTTTACAAAGATTGAAAATTTGAAGTAGATGAATGTAGCTACATGTGGATGAGGGGTCTTTTATAAATATTCACTCTTCTTTTTTTCCCCCAAGCAACTTTTCACAGATGATCTGAAGCACAACCATAATGCTTTGCCTTCGCAGTAATCAGGTTTCCATATTTTGTGTGCTTATTTGCTCATTTCTTTTTTAGGGTAGGTATTTTGTCTGTGATAATATCCATTGATCATACTGAATTGCAAAAATATGTCTTAGAACTGTTGTCTGATTGCTTGACTTTTGACTGGCTTCTGGTCATGTTTAGCTGAATTATTGGAGTGGAGGAGCCTGCTGCCTGACCCTTCTCCAAGGGTATTTGGCTGCCTCTTCAATAACCCTTTCTTTTCATGACTTTTCAAATTAAAACAAAAAATGGACTTGGCTAAAGCGTTAATCTAGATTTTATCTTTCCTGCGAAGTGCATAAACATAAAGAACACTCAATCAGGCATAACAGACAAAAAGTTATTTATTTTTTCTGAATGATTTATAGTCCAGTTTCTTCTTCTGTGGTTGCAGAAAAGAAGGAGGAATCAAAGAAGAGGTTCATTACTCAAAATGGCAACAGTCCCATTAGGGAGGGACAACAGAAGGAAAACGGCCATAATTTTACCTGTTTTATGAGAGATGAGCTCTTCCATACTTCTCTGAGCAGACAATGGCAACTTCAGTATAAAGAAATACACCACCAGTAAAATACACATGAAAGAGACGGATTACTGATATTGTCTCAGGAGCATCAGATAGAAATAAATTCACTTTCTGTTACATTCTGATGTGCTACTCACATAGGCCAAAGCAGCACAGCTGGGAGGGCACAGGATGAAGGAACTGGAGATGGAAAGGAGGTTTCAGCAGCTCTCACTTGTGTAACAGGATGTTTTTGGGATTAAGCCATGCTGGGAGGCAAAGGGCAGATTGGGCATGCTGAGCCCAAACTTTCCAGCTGTTGGCTTCAGTTCAGCAGTAATGCTCCTGCAATATAGTGTCCATCCCACAAGTGAAGGAACTGTGCTGTTTCCCATAGCTGCTCTCTGGCTTTCTGTGGTATTTTCGAACCCAAAACAGGCCAGAGATGGATGAATACTTGCAAACATCCACATCTTTGCAAAATAGCTTTTCTGGCCGAGAGCTCAAGTCACACTGAAACTGCATCAGCAATGGGTTTGATATTCCAAAAAATATATTCAGAGGATAACGAGACTTTTTCAAATTCTGCTCAAATGGTGCACAAATGACCTATTAAATACTTACAGATCCTTCCTGAACACTTGCAACCTATGTCCTGAGTGCCTTTTGAAAAATGGTCCCAGCACAGAGGTGCCTAACACAGAAGAGCAGCTTTCATGGGCTCCCTTTGTTTGTGGCTACTCCCCACTTCCCTGTGAGCTACAGCGGCCAGAGACAGCCAGCTCTTTAACAAATTTCCATAATTTCATTAAGCTCAAAGATAATTATGTGATGTGTTAAAAAAATACTTCATTTGGCTTGCCTGAGAGCTGCTGTAATGGAGGAAAGAAAGGCATAAATAATATGCTTTGTTTCCATTTTCAGTCTGTTCACTAATTGAAAAGAAGCAAAAGGGTCTAAACCCCCCTTTTTTTGATCCAGTCATTGTCTGACAGCAAGGGAAACGTCCTTGGGAGGAACAAACAGTCAATCTGTGCACAAAGACAAAGCAGAAAAAATTGTAACTCTGATAAATCGCTGAAAATAATTATGAAAATTGAAAAATGAGAAAAAAACCCCAACATGATTATGGTCTGACCAGACAGCAAACATTTTCAGGTTTTATCAGGAATATAGGGAGCCTAACAGGATGCGGTCGGCTCTCAAACCAGCAACTCTGCACGATCCCTTGATGTAATTTGGAAGAAGCAGGATAACCTGTGATTTACAAAACTCTAGTTAGCAAATCTGTTCAGTGGTTCCCCGCATATCAACATGGTCATACCAGTGTGTGTCAGAGGCAGATTATCCTCCCGCCCTGCTCTGGGCTGTGAGGATATGTGTGTGCACAGCTGTGGGCGAAAATCCACCTCTGCCCTCTCAGGTAATGCCCACATGAAATCAGCCCCAAACTGTCTGAACTTAACATATATATGTGTATTTACGTATTTATGGAAATAAATTATTAGTAGTACTTCTTCTTGACTAGAAACAGGCAGTATTAGCAGTACGGGGAAAGTAACACTTTTAGTGCTGGATGTTGGAACAATACTAGGGTTGTTTAACATAAACTGGAAGATTTTTTTTTTTTGTAACTAATTCTGTTGGTTGATTAAAGGAAAAAAACCAACCCAACCCAAATAAAAAACTAAGCTACAAGGTTGGAATCAGGGAGAAAGAGCCAAGAACCAAACCTGTCTCTTGTTTAAGCTAACCTCTTCAATACATGATCACCTTTCTCTGGAAATGGTGGATTAAGAAATAGTGAATGAAAATGAAATAACTGTTTATTGTATTTGTGTGGTTCCTAATCACTGCTCTTGACACAGCTGGCATCCCTTCAGGAAAGCTGAGGTTAAGGAAATATCACTTGTTTTTCAGCCTACAAGAAAGTATTTATGAGGTCATGTATTCATTTACGTCGTGAAAAACTGTGATATTGCTATTGAGAATTATAATTTTGTTATCTGATCAAGCAACTAAGAGGATTCTTAAAGCAGGAACTAAAGGACGAGATGGTCTTTAGAAGTTTCAAACTATCCTCTGCTTCTATTGATGCCTTTTCCTGGTCTTAAAATCAAGAGGCGAACACGGTTAGAAGGGGAAAAGGGTATTACCTTGGTATTTATTGTAAGGATCCTTAGGTGCACCACGACCAGGTCGAATACACCTCCATGCACCCCCGCAATGGCCACCGCAATCCCCCTCCTCTATATCTGGTCTTACATTCTAGGTCTTACTAATTAGCATATCTATCAAAAATTCCCCAATGAGAGGCTCGAATGAGCCCCCCTCCCCAAGGAACCTTCCCCTGGATGGTTCTATCTTAGTTTACAAAATGTGTTCTGGAGAGGACCTTGGGGCCTGGGCACACTGGCACCCTAACTACAAAGCCTCTAAAATGTTTAGTCTCTTAGCTTAACAAACAAGTCCAAGAATGTAGGCAAAAGCACCAAGAATACAGAAGTTGCAAAAAGGTATAACAGGGGTATAAAAGAAAAGACAAAAATCATAATGGCATCACTATGGAAAATCTATCTGTATTTTGTTTTGGTGTCTCTAAAGTCTTCTAATAAAATCTGCTTGAGTAGATATATGTGCCTCCAAATTAACAACAGTCTGGGCTCTTTTTATTGAGGGCTGCCCTGGTTCTTGTGAAACAGGTAACTGATATCTGGTAAGCTTTATGCATGAACTGCCTTGCTGAGCAAATACTTTACCAATCCATCATGTTAGCTGAAGGAGCTTAATTGTTTGGTGACTTGTTATAAGCAATGGTAAACAATGACACCCCCCTCCCCACTCTTAAAATACAGTAGTAATAGAATGCTAGGGAGGGGAGGAAATGTTCCCTTGAGTTGTTCTTAAAAGATAAACTGCTGTGTCTGGCCCAAAGGATAATAAAATATATTTACCCTTCAGGTGTCAGTGCCTGTTCTCCCAAACTGATCGCCGTAGGATAGTTATGTTAAATGATGGGATATCTTCTGCTTCTCCATTGCTTTCTCCTATTCATTTATATTAAAAGATAATAATCCTTCCCAGAACTTTCGCCATTCCCACAGAAAAATGATGGGGATGCTACAGCTAGATAAAGTTTCTTTGGTGCAAACACAGAGGGGGAAAAGGAGGGATATGACACAGCACCAGGGAGACTGAGACAGACTTTCTCACGCTTGTAGCATCCTCCTGCTCTTGCTTCTGGAGCCTGACCATTGGCTTCTGGAGAAGTCCAAAAGCCCCACGGGCACACACAAATCTTCACAGCACTCTTCCATGGGTTCCATGTGAATTCCTGCAAGACAAACCAAGTTTTATGTTGAGAATTTATTGTCAGTGTGCCCTTAAAAACCTGGGAACCAAGTTTTTATCTTTAAAAGCAATATCTATGCACATTTCATTTATTTCCCAGTGACTGGTTATTTTCAGTGAAAGTGTCATCTTCAATATTTATCTGAGCTTAAAGCTCCTTCCCTGCAAATACAATAAAAATGAGCTGAGATGACATGGTGAATTTGTGATGATTTATCTTCCACAATAGTAGTACTTAATCTGTTCAAATGCTGGCCAATAAAACGCATAGGGGTAGGACTGAGTAATCTCCTTTACAGCATGGGAGCACTTTATTACCCAAGTGTCAAGTGGCCTTTTGACTTTAGTGGAACTTCTTGTTGGGTAAAATGCTGTTATTTAATACGAGCAAATCATTCCCATCGTTATTAAATACATTTTCACATCCTATAACCACAGAGATTCTTATCTGGCCAAGCCAATTTTAAAGGGGCAAAAAGTTGAGTTTTAAGGAGGATAAAAGACAACAACTGCTGCAAGGATCAAATCTGCATCCAAACCCCGTCCATGAACACCAGTGGGCCTGTAGGGCACTATAAGATTCTGAGCTTGGACAATTACACACTTTGACACTTAGATTGAGAAGGAAGATAAATTTTGATACTTATTTAGCATTTATTTACTGTTGCATTTTCCTTGTCACGTGACTGACAACATTAAAAAGTACTTTTTTCCCTTTGGAAAATGCTGGTAATATTTAAACATTTCACATGAATACAGCAATTTTCAAAAAGCTTAATGGATATTGTTGCCATATTTTTTTAAATTCTGTGTTTTTCATGTTGGTACTGGTAGATGACATGATATACAATAGCAAAATTGGAGAAATTTTTAAACTTTGAACTCAGTTTGGGATGATGTTTAGTTTCAAAATTTCAATATACTTTCAATTATGTGCATTTTACCTTTCTGATCACATATAACACAGAAAATCCATATTTGTATTGAATTAGTTAACTTACTCCTTTAGTCAGTTCTTCAATATTTATTGGGGTATTTGCATAAGGAAGGACTCCAGTTTGGACGTGGCCTTTAGGTCACGCATTAACTTTCTTACGAAGGAATGTGTGGCACACAGGGTGATGTATAAACCAGTGGGTGATCTCTCTCACCCACAAAGCATCGAGTCTCCTCAAATATGCCATGCAATTTCCAGATGCATAATTCCAAATATTCCTGACCAATGACTAATGGCAGTTTATGATACCATGTATGGAACAATTACGGCCATTCTTTTTGTACTGGGAGGATTATCAGCTTTTTGGATTTAGAATAACAAAAACAAATTTCATGGAAACTGGGGAGGTGCAGAAATGTTATCTCCTCGTCTGTGTTTATTCAGTGATAGCATTGTTTAAAGCCCATGATCCTGTCTGCATCTGCCACTGCAGCTGGCCCAGCCAGCTCACCACTCTTTATTTAGCTGGATATTACAGCAGTAACGTTTCATTACAGTTGTGCTTGGGAGAAGTCATAGTCCATTGGTTTTATTGAAACTCACTTCTAGTTTACTTCCATTTCAGGCAAAAGGACAGCTGTTTTAATAAGTACTTGGAGGAACACCTAAAGGGTTTTAGTGTTAATTAAGTTGGGAGGAACTGTTTTTAACAAGCACCTTTTTGTAAATGTCAAGCAGCTCGATCATGTTTCATTGTTATTATTCGAGTCAGAAATCAGGCAGTGCAAGCATTGGCAGGCTTAGAGCATCGTGCAGCACTTTGGTGTGAGGCTTCTTTGGACTCCAAAGAGTTGGTTAAAGGTGCCAGGCTCCATGGAGGAGCGGGCTCATTTGGCTTAGACTACATTCCCGTCTCCCTGCTCACTCTGTGGGGCGACTGAGCAAGTCCTTATGAAAGTCCTTCTTGAACCCTTACAAAAAAGGGTTGGGTGTGAATAAATTATTTCACTTATCAAAAAATTTTAATAGATAGAGCCAATCCAGCTTAATTTCATCATGAAACAGAACACAATGGGCTGATGTTGTTCAAGCATCACCCATGGCAGAGCAGGCACACACCAGAGTACATGTCCTTGTCTTTTAGCATGATCATCTAAAGCTTCAATCTTTACTACTTCACACTATGCTGAGCTACTTGCTGGTTTAAGCTCCAAATGGGGTCAAAAATGCAAACAGACCCAAAACTTCATAGAATGCCATCAAGCCCAAGCAGTGTGGTTTGTCTCAACAGAGATCCTCCTGCAAGACTCCATCTCATGGGTCTGAGTGTCCTGATGCTCTCTAGACTCCTCTTCTGAATCCTCATGGGTTTGGGGGCACACAAAGGAGCAGCCACAATTTTTAGGCATTCAAAATGACTACATGAATCATATTTTTTTCTCCTCCCCCTCTTAGCCACCTGATGGTGTTATTTAGGAACATGAGAGGATGGGCTAAGAGCTTGGAAGAAGGCTCACTGCCCACATTTAATAAAAAATACAGATGTCAATGGGAGTTTTGCCTAAGTAGTAACTGCAGTTTTGACCCTCAGATTTGGTGCATGACCACACATTTTTATTGCTTCTGCATAAATGCAGGAAAATGGCCACCTTGTCTACTTAATCACATGAAGCACTTAAATCAGTCATCCCCTCCTGCCTGTCCAGGGAAAAAAAGATCACATTCACCCACGGCTGCATGAAATTAGTTTGCAAAGCAGCTGTGTAGACTTGCTTTGGTGCTGCTCACGTTGGAATATTTTTATCACTTAAATTCCTGTTTTATGACTAAAGCCTTCAAATCTGTTCTCATTTTACTGGAAGAGATGAAATACACTATGTGTGTTACATTAAATCACCTGAACACAATTTTATTTGCCTCTAATTGCTGATTCCCACTGCATTTCCACAGCATTAAGTGGTCGGGCTTTGGTGGAGTAGTCCCAGAACTACACCTCTTCCAGTGACAATGCTGAAAGGGACAGCACACTTCTTGTTCACTGTGGTTGTGACACTGCACCATCTATTTGATAATTAAGTTATTTAGTGGGTGAAAAAATGGTTATTTTTAGTGTAGTCACAATTTAACTTTACCATAACATCTCAACACCTCAAAAATTACAAAGACCAGGTTGCCTTTTGGCAGAATTGGAGATAATTTCCTACTGAAATTTCACTACTTCATCCCCTGTGTATTTATAAGATACATATCCAAACCCAACTAGGTACTTTGAGGAAATCACACACATGTGCAAACATCTGTTTATGTTTATGGCCCAAAGGCTTCTGCTCACTGGGTTAAGACAGCTCTGCTCACGTCTCAGGATTGCAAGGTAGAACTAAGCAGATGGGTGACTATGTGAAAGTGTAAGTGACTCTTAGTGCTTGAGCATTCAGTGGGAAAGCAGGAATAAGCATTGTGAGGAACTGTCAAAGAATTCTTTTTCCCTGCCTTGGAGCCATGGTTGGACCCACTCCTCTTTCAGGTCATTCCAGACAAGGCTGTATTACAGCTTTTCATGCATTTTTCAATAGGTACAAGCTGGAAATATTTTGTTAAACAGTTATTTTCCTGCTCTGAAAATAAAAGAAAAAAAAAAGAAAGAAAAAAGAAAAGAGTGATATATTCATTTCCAATCCAGAGCAGAACAGCTTCTCAACATGATTATTCTTTCCCTTTGACAGAGGATTTTGGAACATAACAAACCATGCCATTCCCTTTTGCCTGTAGAATCTACTTTATTTCTGGAGCTTTCAAGGCATTTCAAAGCATTGAGCAAGACAGACAAATAAGGATATAAATGATAATATGTTCAAGTAAGTGGATCATCACTTTAGTTGAACATAGATCCAAGACATTCATGTAGGCGTGTAAATCAGGCCTTTCTTGAGTAAACTGGAACTAAGTATAACCATTTATTCCTAAAACATTGTCTGTTTTCAGGTAGGAGCTGAACTGCAAATGCATTAAGAATGCATATGAGGTAGAGGAAGGTTACAGTACAAGCCATAAAGCTGAACCAGCGTCCTTTGTCAGTGCATCATGAGCACACTGTGCTATTGTTCATGTGTTACGATATGACCTTGGTCTTACACCATAATTTTTATTATCATATAGAGTGATATAAAGCTTACCCAGCTTTTTGAACACAGTCCATCAAATAACTGCCTCTGTCTTCTCTTTATATTAAAACCTACAGTGATTAATTCCATCTGTAATGAAGTTTTACAAGAAACTTTAAAGCAGAACTGGTTTATCACTTGGGTTATCAAACCTTTGTTAGAGCCATTGGAGGAGTTTAGGATATAAATCTTTGAGAAGCAGATAAAGCAAACAAATCATAATAATCTAAGATCAAGCAGGGATCCACAACCTAGGACAAATAAAGTCATCTTGAAGATAAATACACAAGACTATCATAAATATCACTTAGTTTGTTTGAAAAGCTAATACCAGGGATTGACAACTCCATTTTAGTTTGAAATAAGTGATCTAAAACTTCAAGGACAGCAATACTGGTCTTCACTGATGGCCTAATGAACAAACCAAAACCAAGATAGTGGGTGTCCTGTCCTGTCCTTTCCTGCTCTGCCACCAGATGTAAGAGAAGACTCTAATGAAGGAATTAACCATCAAGTGAGGAAATCTCAGGAATCTCAGTGGGAAATGTCTTTTCTGTCCTTTAGAACCCATCAGTTTCACTTACTGATCTAAAAAGTCCTATCAGAATGGTTTAGATTTGGATCAAGATGTTGCCTTGGAGCAAAAGGACTGCATGATTTTGACAGGGACCCAGACCTCAGAATAGCTCAGGGTTATATCTGAAATATTCACTCTGACTTTTTTCAGAGTAATTTTGTGTTGAACTGCATGGAAATGGGATCATCCTTGCACTTTGCTGTCCCCTGTGCTGCCTCCTGTCCTCCCTTCCCCTCAGCTGGATTGGTGTCATGCAAACCACGGAATCTTCAGACTGAGGAGTGAAGAAGATCTTACTCTCACTTCCTCCTTATTATCTCTTCCTAAAGCATCAACATCATCACAATAGACTGAGCTGGATAAACAATTAATATGGCCCAAAATGCTGGCCCGCATTCAGTTTTCTCTTTTGTATTTACACAAGAATCAGCACGCCGACAATGACACCTGAAGCTGTCTCCTTACAGCTCTCTGCCAGCAGATCCATTTGGATCTTGCTTCTGGTCCTTAAGCTTCAACAGTGTGAAATGAGGTGATAATTCCCACAATCACTGAATGGTTGAGGTTGAAAGGGCTCTCTGGAGATCATCTGGTCCAACTGTCCTGTTTAAGCTGAACCACCTAGAGCAGGCTGCGAAGGACTGTTCAGATGGCTTTTGAATATCCCCAAGGATGGACACTCCACAACACCCTTGGGCAATCATTGCCAGTGCTCAATCAATATCACACCTGATCCAGATTCTACAAGTTCTCTCTTCAACCTCAGTAGAAACAGAAATTTATGATGGAGTAGAAGCAGTCTGGGAAAAGTTACACTAAAACAAGTATTTGGCAAAATTTTGATCCAGTGTTTCTCACTTGAAGATAAATAAGTTCTCTGTGACAAGTCTTTAAATACAGTTTCAGAGAGCGAAGTGAATATCCCAAACAGAGTTTGTATTGATACCAAAGCCAGAAAAGCTTAACTGCAACCACTTAAACCTTTATTTAAAAAAAAAAAAAAAAAAAAATTTTAATAAGTACATTGGGTTTTCAACCATGTACTTCAAAAGTACATGAGACTTTTAAGGAAGAAAAAGACCGTTGTCTAGGACCACGGAGAATGAGAATATGGACCCAGAAACTTATAAAATGACACCTACATTTTAAGACTTAATTATGGCTTTGTTACAGACTCCTCTCTCAGATTTATAGCTAGAGATTTATAAGAGCAGCTGTGTAATAAAAAAATGAAGAAAAATGGGAAAACTTGTTAATTTATTGCCAGAAACTAGTCCCTGGGAAGTAAATAAACTCCTTTCTTTCCATATGAGCAGTGGATAAGCTCCTTGTATTTGTATTCATCTTTTACCATACCTTTAGCTGTTACCTTATCCAAAAGGGAAGCTTTCCACCATCCCCCTGCAGCCCAGCTCCCAGCCTGGCTCATTCTGTGTGCACAGCACAGCGAAGGATGGGGAACATCCAAATACCTCAGCCACCTCCAGCTGCCAGGGGAATTTGAAGTAAGCCGAATGCAATTTGCACACTGGAAGTTGGCCAGCACGCCAGGACTATTATCTCCAGTTTTGCAAAAAGGTCTGGGGGAATGTTAATTAACACAAGTGCCCAAGACCTTGTTTTTATGTGTCTTCTGGAGGAAGGACACGGGGCTGGAGAGAGGCATGGAATTTCTAATGAACGCAGAGGGTAGTTAAGTTGTTGGCTTTCAGCTGGGGTGGTTGTGTGTGCTCAGAGGCATATGGCATATTTCAGTGATGGGAAGAGAAGGGAAATACTACTCAGAGCCATGACTGCCTCATTTTATAGCTGATTAGCTAGGTGATGACTTACCTGCAAGTCTGAAAACAAGTAGCTTGAGTAGGAGTGATTTAGAACAGTGATTTAGACATTTATCTGAGCATTAGCCACCACTCTAAGCTGTGGTGACTCTAAATGGGGTGTCTGCAACAGAGAGGCAGTTCTGGATGTAACTCTGTAAAGCTTCCCAGCACATGTTTGGTGCCAAAACCTTTTTTGTTCTCTGAGCTGTTTCCATTCTTTCAAAGAGAAATGAAGATATTGACTACAGAACTGTCTGTCAGATTTGAATTTTGGCCTCTGTTTCACTGTTTCTGCTAGCTTACCCCCAAAGTAATTTTAAACTGAAAATCCACATTTTCCTCCTTATGTATATCATAATTTTCTGTATGCAAAACCAGAATTTGGTACAGAATTCAGGCAGACTTTAAGCAGGAACACAGAAACAGAAGATACCTCAAAATAAAGATGTGCTCATAAATGAGCTCGTCTCCCGTCATGGATGAATTATGTTCCAGTCCATGACAAGTGGAATTAGTACCATACATAGACTTATTGTTGGAGGATGGACACGTAGATTAAGCCACTAGAGGGAGATGCAATATGCATTTGGCTGGAGTGAGGAGAGTGCTTTATACCCTGGATTCCTTTGCAGCAGTTATAGGTAAACAGTATCAGTGTAAATCAAATGAGCAGGGATTTTAATTTTTTTTTCCTACAGTGTAAAATGTGCACATTTATAATAAATAGAAAGGTATAATATGTAACATATACAGGCATACTTGACTTTAACAATGTCTTTGAGTGCACGTTCAGGCCAGAATATGTTCACATCTATGCATGGCAGTTGCCAAGTAATGCTTGTGCTACAAACAGCTCATTAGCACAGCTTACAGCTTCCACCCTGTGTCTTTGTGGGGTGACCAGCACCACATGGTGATGATATGATGGTTTCTGGGTAACAAAAATCCCTTAATGCTAGATAAAATGTTGACAGCATTGGGCCTGGGCTATGCTGCCCTTCCCTCTATGCCCAAAGCCATCTGGATAATGAGATCCGGGGCTTCTCAAGAACCTGAGTGAGCCATGATTGAAGCTGACCTTCTTCTCAGCTTTCCAGGGCATGTGACAGGTGTCTTTTAGCTCTGGGACATACACTTTGTTTGATGGTTTACTGGTTAGGAAGATTACCCCCTAATTTGAGGCATGGTGTCAGGTCTTTAATGGGTGAATATCAAGCACAGAGGAGCTGCAATCATTTTGAGGGACTGGTTTAGAATTTAAAATCTGCTTGACAAATGGGTGAAATGAGCTGAGAAAAACTGGACATGGTTCAATGAAAACAGAGAAAAGTGGACACTTCTAAGTGGAGATAATGAACTGTACAAACACCGGATGCAAAACGTCTGCTGGGCATCAGCCCTGTGAAACAGGATCTGGAGGTTACCAAGGTTCACTTGAGTCAACTGAGCTTGAGTCAACATTGTCACACGACTGCAAAAAAATAAATGTTATAGTGGGCTGTGTAAACAGGGGAGTTGCACATAAAAGTCCCGTGAAGTAATCCTTCCATGAGGCTACAGAGACAGCGCTTCTCACCTGGGATCTTTGGCAAGGTACTGGAAAAAGAGGTGGGCCAATGAAAGGCTATCAAATGGAGAGCACACAAACATTCAACAGTCTAGAAAACTGATCTCTTTTGGAAGAACCGGGTAGAAACAGCTAGAAAAAAAAGGAAGGTAACAGATACCGAGGGTGTGAGGATTTGCTGCAAAGAGAGAAGGAATTGTTCTCTTTGTCCTCTATGGCTTGGACAAAGATTAATGGGTAATTGTCTAATTTGCAGGAAAGGAGATGCAGGGGTAAACATCAGCAAAAGCTGCAGATGATAAATAGTTGGAAGATTTCCATGAAGGGTGCTGGAATTTCCATCTTTTGAGATTTTCATGAACAAGGTAAAAAAAAGAAGCTATTTGATCCTGTTTGAGGGTACAGAAACAGACTAGACAATCTCAAATGGGACCTTCCAGCCTTTTTCTTGACAGTAGGACACATCTTCTTGATAAAAAAATGGGCTTTAGCAAAGATATGCTTGATGTAAATACTTATAAAAGCAGTAGCATAAAATAAGAAAGATTTTTTGCTGTACAAAATCAAATCTTCCTAATTATGAGATACAGATAGCAAGTAATATTCCAGAAAAACTTGTTCTGGCAGGCAGATGAACCACAGAAATTAATAAATCTTTTCTTATCTAAATTCTTTAACAAAGTGATCCCAGCACATTTCTTTCTTGAGTGAAAGTAGTGGCTTTTTGTTTGGGGTTTTTTTGTGTATCTGATTTGAATTTAAAGCATAAATGTCCTGGCACTGTTGCACCCTGGATCTGCCATGCATTCTCCGAGAATAAAAGATCCACGCCTCCCTTGTTTACACCCCTTCCTGGCAAACTCCCAAATGCCTTGAGTCCAATCCAAAAGCACTTCAAACAGAAACCATATGGATATGGAGGGAATATTTTTTCTTTAACGAAATATTTCTATGGTACATTTAAATAAATATTTTTTAAGGTTTGCTATTAAATTTTATTAGCATCCTACCGAGTAAGACAGCCAGTTGGACCGCTCTAAGTGGCAAACAAACAAACAGTATATTGAAACAAACAGAAAGCCCAACAGGACATATTCTGGGAAAGATTGTTCTGAGTGGGGCAGGCACCACTGGTAGGGTTGCAATACTCCCAGCTGCTACATCCCACCATGCAAGCTCTGAGTCCTGAGGACTTTTGTGCTTCCTCTTTTAAAAATAATTATTCATTGTGTTTGTGATTAATGAATCTCTTCATTTCGGGATGTCAGTATTTGTGGTTCCTTTATATTCTGCACAAAGTGATTTGTTTAATGACTGACAACTACAATGGGATCATTGTCTCAAGGAATAAAAGGCAGAAAAAACATTGTTTGGATTTTTTTTCCTTCTTTAAGATTAGCAATGGAATCCAGAAACATAGATCCAGACAACTTTCTGATGGAAACCAGTTTAAGATTGTTATTAGTTCCATTCAGTCCCTTGGAAGGATTTAAAGGTCATTTGTTTTATGTTACAAACCTCTCTCCCGTTTATGTACAAGTAACATGTCAAAGAGACAGCTGAGGGATGAGGATGGATGGGAGCCCCATGCAATGGCCCTGTCAGGTCTGCAGGGCTTGGGAGGCCCTGCTCAGGGGGACCACCCCTGCCCAAGCAGGGCCTCACTCCCACTCGTGTCCCTCACTCCTTTCCCTGCTGGAGTCCAGGGGCCAAGTCCAATGGCATAGTTTTGGGTGAGCCTGACCCCCAAATGCCACCACTGCGGGGGACAAAGAACTTGCCCTAAGCTTCAGCTCAGCATCATGGAGGGGATGTTCCCTGGGAGGCTGGGCTGTCTTCCCCTGGAAGCCACAGCTGGGAATTTGATTCCAGAAATGGACTGCCCCTGGATCAGAGCATGACCTTGTGCAAGCACAAACGTGGACACCAGGACTGACGTTGCTTTCACACCATTTCTTCTGTTTGGCATCACTTCAGAAACACTGGAAGTTTGCCCATGTCTGTGGGGTTCTGGATGCCTCAATAGATGCCAACCACTCAAAAAGATAATTAAAGAAGAAGAAAACAGACATGCTTTTTTCCTAAAAACATCTTTATTTCCTTCAGTGAGAATATTAACTTAGTGGCACTAGAAATGAAAACAAAACAAGAGAAATCTCCAGAACTCAAATTTTAATAAAATCACTCATTTTTTTAGAGAGAGAAAGATGTTTCCTCCCATGCCCCCCTCCCCAGCTTTTATTTTTGTTAGAAACACTGCCAGACAGCTGCCAGCAATAGAACTACACTCAGACCAGCAAGCCACTTTTCAGATTTTTAGAAATGAATGTTGGAGGTACTTTGTTATGCTTAGCTGATTTATCTGGGCACGAAAGGAGTGCAGGCACCCTGATGTAGATTAAACAGACATTTTGGTGGTTGAGATAATTTCAATAGTGCAGTCATGGGATACATAACTTAGAGTTATCCATCAATTTGACGAGCCCAGAACTACAAAAAACAAACAATCTCCAATATGAAAGAATTTCTAAAAAGAAATAAAATTACAATAGAATAAACCAAAACAAAACAAAGCAAGAAAGTAAAGGAAAGGAAAGGGAAGGACACAAGCACCTGCATCACATTATGCTTTAAATTCAGCTTAGGGATTTTACTTCAGGTAATGGTTTGAAGCCCAGCATTTCACAAAGTAATTTTCTCAGGCACTGTACTGGCTGCGTCGTGGCAGAACAATCTCATCAGAGTATGAGAACAGTGAAAATATTCTGTGCTGGCCTTACCTGAATTACAATGAGGTGCAGAGGCAGAGCCCTGCTGGAAATCACTCTGCCACCCGAGAGCGGAGAGCAGGTCACTTTCTCGACCAGGGGACGACAGTGGCATCACACGCAGAGCCAAGCTTTTGTATCTCTAACAGTTATCTACTTCCCTGGGGCCGCCTAATTGCCATTGCCATCAATCCCCTTGTCACCTGCAATTTCAATCAGTCTCCTAAAGGTTTTCCTACCCGGGTTTTTCCTTTGGTGCTACTTTCCCATCACCAAACGATCCTTGGGTACCTGTCAAGACAAATGCTTAAGTGATCGTTCCGGGACAGCCAGGGAGCAGCAAACTCTTTGATTATAGATGGCCTGTTGTATGTGAGATTAGGTATCTGCTCCACTGTGAAGCTAAATGATACAATCCAAGGGCTGAATAACTCCTTTCAGTCATGGTCTGAGGTTGCTGTAATCCTTTTTATTTTTCTTAAACTGTGACTAGCCATGTGTTTTCAGTTACAAGTAAATGCAAATCAATCTGAGTGATTTGGACGTTCGGGAGTAGTGCAACTTTCTTTAATTCATATTATATTAGCTTTCACCCACAGGATAACATATGCACATGAACTTGGGCCAGGGAGAAAGGCTAGGGGAGAGGAAGGCAGCAATCAGGCATGCTGCAATTGCCCCCCCGCCCCGTATTTTGGCATGCACTGCATCCGATGAGACTGTAACTCCACAGTAGTTATGACATTTTAAGCAACATTGGCCTGAGCTGTGCCACATCAAGCCCCCACGTGCCCCACCATGTGCCTCCCCATGCTGCATTTACCCTCACAGAGCTCAGTCACTTTACAGAGGGCATTGCTTTTGAAAAGCCACAACCTCCTCACAAGGAACACACCGGCCCTGGGATAAGCTGATGTGCTCTGAGTCAGAATTTTGGTTGACAGCTCCAACACAAGAAGATTACTACCAATCTTGACATTCAGTAAGGGTTGTTCCAGCTCTAGGAATGTTCCCCAGGAAGCCAGAACTGTAGATCTCAGCAGTTCTGAGGGAGGCAACACTCAAACACTCCCTTCAAGGAATGAATTTTGAATAATGTAATGGAATAGCTGTTGTTTAAGCCACAGTTTCAATTGTTTTGAGCACTGTAATGAAGGGATAAAAATACAAGCTCGACCCTGATAGGGGGGAGGTGCTGTAGCTCCTGTGGTCTGGGTGGAGCTGGGCAGATTTGCTCTATCCAAGGACACGATCTTAGAAATATTGCACCTTATGCTTCTCGTTGGCAAAGCCTGGCACCAGGACCAATGTGAAATGCAGAATTTTCAGGCACTGCTTTTAATTCCCTCTTGGAAATGTGGTGTTTATTTGAGAGCCTAAATCAAATAATTGAAAAGGGGTAGAAAAAAGCATCCAGGACTAATAAAAAAATATGGGGTAACATCTGTTCCTGGACTCCCTTTGCTTTGCCAGGGGCAGTACTCACACGGCATGCTGCAATTAGGTCAGTGTCATGCTGAGGTGTGATAACCTGCAGTGGTGTGAATGGCACCCAGAGCCCCAGGAGTTCTCCTCTCAACCAGGGTTCCTCTGTTTATCCTGTTATCTTCAAAGAAAATAAAAATGTTTGCCTGTTAGCATCCTCAGTTTAGTGGATAGTGAATTAATATACTAAATTATCAACCCACCATCAAAAAGTGTCTCCTTTTCTGTTTTAAAATGTCCTTAACTTAGGAGTTCTCTCCCTAATGTTGTCCTGGCTTGCTAAGTCTTCACACATGGGAATAAGGATGATTAGTGCAACATACAGAGACTTAGCAGAACTGTGTTCAGCTTTCAGTCACCACGGAATTCGGTCCAAGGATACTGCAGTTTTGCATTGTAAGCAAAAGAAACCACCAAATAAAAGTAATCCGAACACTAAGCTCATATTTATTTAATATAGTGATGGGTCTCAAGAGAGCATTTTATTTCCAAGAGCTGAATTAGGGGAAGATGTGAGCACTTCTAGTGTAGTGATCTGGGGGGGTCTTCACACTGACAGGGGTATAAAAAGAAGGTCAGGACTTTAAGATTTAAAGATAAAGAGAGAAGAACTAGACCATAACGAGATGGAAAGATGATCTATTAAACAGAGCCGTGGACTTGTATAAAACTGTCACTTCTGTAGGAGAAGGATAGTGCACGTGGCTGAACAAAACCTGCAACCCTCTGAACAGTGCCTATACCAAATAAGGTCAACATTAATGAACAAATAGTGTTCCAGTGATGCAGGAAATAAATATCTCATGCTTTCTTCCAGGGTGGAAGGCCTTAGCTCCTCACTATTTACCACCTCTGTGCCAGGCTGTGCTCCTTTGTTTACTTAGCTCTCTCCCATGAATCCCAAGCATCAAGTGTTTCAATATTGCCCTATCCAGTGAGTAATCCTGTGTAAAGTACATACAAACAGGCTGGTTTTTCAGATGGAGCCTCAGAATAGTTCCTTTTTAATTGCATTTGACGTTACAGGTAGTGTTCTGTGCAGCTCCATGCATAACACACATTTAATTGTACCTGTGTGGTAGTGATAACACTACAGCATGGTAATTTTCTGTATTTGTAGCATGGGGGAGACAATTCATTCTGGGTATTTCAATGCAGTTTATTAACTGGGAAGATTGGGTAACTGGAACGTCCTTTATTAAAGTTATTGGCTGCCCTGTAGCAACGGAAATAAATTGTGATAATAGCCAGAACAAATTAGCTTGCGTATGAATTAGCCCTTAAATGAAAAGGGGAGGGGGAACTAACCCTCTCTTGGTACATTAAATGCCTTTATAAAGAAGTACAAGTATATTGACAAATAAAGTAAACTTCTCTAAGAAAAGAAATTTTCTCTTTCCACACACCTGAAAAGAACAACTTTGGGGTTGAGTTCTGATTTAAACCTCATGGACAGGCACTGTGGGGGACCAGGGGGCCTTCCACTTCAGACAACCTGTACCCCCAAGTGCAGTGCAGGTCAGGGCTCTGCCTTGGGGAAAGCTGGCCTTCAGATTGGAAGAACTGAGGGAAGTCTTGCAAAGACAGTCCTGGAAGCACTATAACCATACCAGTTAGTGACCAGTGCTCAGCAAAACCACCAGCAGTGCTCTCAGCCCTAAGCTGGTCACACCTCTGAGTGATGTTAATAGAAATACCACTCAGTGGCAGGCAGAGTATCTCTACATTTTATTATTTATTGTAAAAAATCTCAATTCATGGAAAATCCATTGTGGCTTAGGTCAGCCAGAACCAACTTCGTTTTGCTCAGCTGTTTGTGAGGGGTGCTGCTGTACCTCTTCAGAGATTTGGGGCCTCTTGTGAGCTGCCTTGACACGGATGGAAAGATCCATAGGGAATTACTCTTGGAGCTCAACACAGGCATCTAGTGATAGATACTCTAGGCTATCCATCCCAGCCCTTGCTGCAAATCCAGGAGAACTTGGGTAACATGCCTATGGCCCATTGCTGAACTTCAGGCACCTCTCAGACACCATATCACAGAATCACAGAATTAACAAGGTTGGAAACCACCTTTGAGATCATCAAGTCCAACCTGTGACCTAACACCACCTTATCAAGTAAACCATGGCACTGAGTGCCACATCGAGTTTTTTTTAACACCTCCAGCAATGGTGACTCCACCAGCTCCCGGGGCAGCCCATTCCAATGCCCAATCACTCTTTCTGTGAAGATTTTTTTCTGAGTGTCCAGCCTAAAGTGGTCTCTAAACTGACAGTAGATAAAGCCATCAGACTGCTGCCCTCCTGGATGCAAGATGCTGTGAATACACACAAATATTAGGTGCTCTGGACTCCCCTTCAGGTTACTCAGGAAAATGTCAAAGGATTGATCTACCCCCCCCCCCCTAATTTAAGCAGAATAGGCTACTTTTTGTCTCATACACAGCTGAGATTCAGAATTGATTCTGACCCTGCCGAGTTAATCCATGTTTTCACTAATGCATGAGTGCAGTGAGCACCAGGCTAACATACAGCAAATGCTTGAAAACTCATAGAATCAAAGAACCATAGAAATGTTTAGACTGGAAAAGATCTTTAAGACCATTGAGTCCAACCATTAACCCAGCGCTGCCAAGACCATCACCAAACCGTGTCCCTAAACACCACATCTGCAGTTCTTTTAAATAACTCCAGGGATGGTGACTCCACCACTTCCCGGGCCAGTTCCAATCCTTGACAATCTTTTCCATGGAGAAAGAGCCCAGCCATCCAGTCAGATTTTTTACCAGAAACCCTTACACCCGTCCAAGCTGTGAGCAGCCAGCTTCTCCAAGAGATTGCTGTGCAAAGTGTTGACAAAGACTTTACTAAAGTCTAGATAAACAATATCTACAGCCTTTCCTTCATCCACTAAGCAGGTTTTCATGTCTCAGAAGGAGGACAATAGTAGGAAAGACTTTTAGTGTTTGTCATCTCGGCTTATTGTTTAAATTTTTTTTCTTTCTTTTTTTCTTTTTTTTTTTTTTAATTTAAATAAATTATTTTGGACTTAAAATTCAGAAAATACCTATCAGGTTGTGAGATTTTTTGTTTTCAAAGTAACAGGTGACCACATTGAAAGTCCATAGCTGTATTTTGCAAGAAGGCTCCTGCCCAGCCTGCGGAGACTTTTTTTTCCTGAGCTTCTGAAAATGTCCTTTCAGGAAATCCCAAGATCTGTGATTTCCCTTGGGCTGTTTTGAGAAAATCTGCCAATGACAACACAAAACAGATTTCAAAGAATGTCCCCTGAAAGGATTTAGCTTGGTTGATTAGGGAGGAATCTCCAGAGTTTCCTCTCGAGCACCATCATTATGCAACACGGGATAGTCCAGTCAGAAGACAGTAATGTCTAAGGATATAGATGGAGGCTGATGTAAGTCTGTTATTTTCAACCTTGTAAATGTCAAGAGACCCCCACCTGAAATCTACTCAATACTTCCCAGCATCAGGCACAGTATAATCACACAGTAAGGGACATTCCTTAGGACAAAGACCAAAATAAAACCCCAAACGGCTGCCAGAGAGCAAAAATGACCAGGAGAGGTCATTTGACATTTGGTCAGTGACAACCAGAAGAGGGATGGAACCCCAGGCTCAAGAACCCCTCATTTGTACAGTCAATCAAACAAGACTTTGCTGCTTCCCAGTGACCTCGGGAGGATTGTGAATCCAGTATCAGACAGAGAAAGCTCTGTGCAGAAAAAGATATTGGCAGGGCACCTTTACTAGCAGCCTAGGAGGCCAAAAGGTCAGTCTCACTGATCTGCCTGCTGCTCCCCTCAGAAAACAAAGGAGTGCTTCATCTCTACTCATCACCTCGTCCAGCAAAGCTAGTTTCAATTTCATGCATCACCCATTTTCTTAAAGCAAAGATAAAAATCTTGTGCCTTTTTTTCCCCTCCCCCTCAGTTTTTTTATTTCCAAAAGATTTAGGAATAATGCAAACTTTAATATCAGAATTGGTTACTTGGCGTGAATTTCATTTTGCTCAGTCTAGGGGAAAATCCACGATCAAGAGAAATTAGTTTTTTGAATGGCAAGAACAAAAAGGATCTGTTTTGTAAGACAATGCAAATGCTCCAACTTTAATGAGAAGAAAAAAACAGAGAAGGAAACTGGTATCAGAATGCTTTTGTGCACTGAGGTGGGTCAGAAAGACCTTGAGGATGTTCTGAGTCATTGCCTACAATTCCTTTCTGAGGCACAAATGCTCCTCTGATATAACGCAGTTCTACTTTCTTTCATCTGCCCACATTTTCTTCCCTTTAAAATAGAGATACTGGGGTATTTTATGGTAGGAGGGGGACTCTGCCATTTTTCTGACATAGAAGTGGTAGAGGAATAGCATTTGTTGGAGAGAACTTTATTATGTGGCTTGAATCACAGTTCTGAGATCAAAAAAGTGTCATTGCCTCTGAATTCTTTTTCAGGAAGCTGAAATATGGGACCTCAGCCTTGACACAAATACCAACACACTTTGTGCTTCCTTTCACCAAATAGTGCAAAACAAGGTAAAAAGAGGAGAGAGCAGAATATCAAACATCTCTTGTTGAGACGAGAAACCGTAGGAATTGCTGAACCTCCAGTATTCAGTAGAAATTATACACTGGCTGAAACGGTTAGCAGTGAAAATAAATGTATTCATTACTGAGTGAGGGGAGTTAAAGGAAGCCACCCCAAAACAAGACTAAACAAAAGGAAGTGCAAGGAAACAATATTGTTACTGTAAGAATATGTAAAACACTCTGGCTTGGGCCTAAAATAGTCAATTACACCTCACAATGTCACCATTGTATGTATTTCTGCTATAATTCATGTCAACATCAGTAAGTGAGAATTCAGCTGACAAAGGAAATATTATTTTTTGAACAGAAATTGCTGCACAGCTCTGTATGCTTGAGGATGTCAGAAAGTTACAGTTTGCACCAGTATATACTGTACCTCTTAAGTGATAATTTTCTTTGCATGGTCAATTGGGACATTTTATTAAAAATACATTAATTTTTAAAACAGGGTATTAAAAAAGTTAATAGCATGCCACAGGAAAGAGCATTTATTGGTAATAAGAGGAAAGGAAGGGCAGTCATGCGGGAAAAATGGCTACAGGAAACAGAAATTCAGAGGAATGGATATGCTGTTTTAGCTGACTTCAGCATCATTTCTCATTAAAAGTGTTTCTTTCTCACTGTCGTACTAGTTCACACCCTTTTTTTCTACCACATCTGCCTCTTCTGGCTGGGCTGTGGTGGCAGCTATATGGCAGATTTCAAAAAACCCCTGCAGACTTCAGGAACAGATCCAAGAAAAGATAGTGGAGATTGCCTACTTTGCTGGGCTCTGTGGTGCTTTGCTACATGCAACAGAGCAAACATCCTCTCTTAGGTTCAAAATTCCCAACAAATTACTTGACAGCATTAAGAGGCGCAGCAGAGGAACGATAATTTCCACAGGGTATGGATCTGACAGCCATTCTGCTCCTCTCCCATGGTAGGGCAAAGGGAGGATTAAACCCCAAATCTCAAAACAGTTTTTCAAACAAGGAAGGAATAATCTTGATGGTGGGTGGCATTAACTCCTTCAAAAGCCCCAGGTTTGCCAGGCTGAAGGTGTCAGGGGAGACTGATGACATCTCTGTCATCTGCTGGAGCCCAGCTGTGGTCAGTAAATCATTCTTATCTAGCAGACATCAGGCAGCCTCTGGGAAGTGAGTAGGTCTCTTTCAGAGTCACAATGGGCAAATACTCACCCTACAAAGCTGCTGCTGTAATTGGTGCTAATTGTCAGTGTCAGCAGAGGCCATGAGATGCTTACTGAGTGTCAGGGCTGAAAGAGGGAGGCAGAAAATCCCAGTAAATGTTCAGTGCCCTGCAGCAGATACTGGCTGGGCAAACCTCAGCTATCCACCCACAGGCTGCCAATTCTGCAATAAATAATCAAATAAATAATATAAAACAAAAGAGTGAAAAGTCTCAGGCTGCCTTTGAGCTCTATACAGGCCCATAATGCCAGAAGGGTTTCACCAAAGCCATTGCCTCCTGAGTGCACTGGTGATGCTGTTGAGTTGAGCAGTATCATGGGAAATCCAAGTCTTTCTGACCAAAGTGTAAGCTTCTTCCAGGATTTGGAACAAAATATTAATTTAAAAAGCAAAATCGGAATGGCGTCCTGTGGGCAGAAGCATTTTTCCCCATTTGTTCATCCCATCAGTTTTGAAATATAAGGAAATAGTGTAAGGAGCAGGTAAGGACCTGCTAAGGCTGAAAGGATGCTTATTATGAGTGACCTGAGATAAACATGTGTTTAAAGTGGAAGATAAACAGAAGATTCACATGGGGTATAACATTAAGTAAGGCCTACTGAGCATAGGGTGGGCTAGCCTGTCAGACACAAAACTGCCTCCTTCTCTCCTGCTGAATGGAGCAAAGGGACAGTATCTATGGCAATCCCATATGGCTGAGGTGCTGGTGTTCACCTCCCTGTTGTCCCTGACCTAACACCAGCTACCACGCCAGTACAGCCCCTAATCCAATACAAGCATCTTCCATGGTCGGTGTCCCTTTGCTGATGAAGTTTGCCTTGCTGGGGGGAAATCAAGTGTGGTTTGTCAGGCTCTGGTCCCGTTCAGTCCCTGCATGAGCACCATGGTCTGTCAGCGGTGCCAGTATGTCTAGAAGAGGTGTCTTTCACAGAGGTGTTAAATTATCATCATTTTTGAAAGATATCAAAGTCATTACCAGATTGCAGATGACTACTATCAGCATACAGCAGAGGGGCGTAATGACACCCTAGGGCAAGATAGAACTTAGATCTCTCCAATAAATAATGCAATTTAATTTTATAGGTTTCCCCCACTTGCCTTTGGCCATGTGTCTTGCTGACTGGGGCATTTTGGAAATGGTTTATACGACTGTGCAGATGATTCTCGGGTGGCAGAGGCAGCAGCATGGCTTTTCCATGGTAGGCACTACATGGCCACGTTGTATGGCTGGGTTAGGGAAAGAGCATCACGGATTTGCCTGGCTGTGCTCTAACCTGGGCCTGCTGTGTGCTGCACCATTTCAAATTCATGAGAGCAGTAGGCAAATTCATCCTAAAAGGTGATGGGACACCAGCTGGTACCATAAAACTGCTCCTTACCAGCCCAACAGCAAAATCGTCTGGCTCTCATTCACATTTATTGGGGGTCTTTTTAGCTATTAAAAGCAAGACTCTGCATCAAGTAGGAGCCTACTGGTGCACCAGTTCTTTCTGTTTCCCAGTTCCACAGACAACATGCTCTGTGTTCTGGTCAGAAAGCAAAGCAGGGGCAGACACTGGTTTATCCCTCCTCCCCCTGTCTCAGTTCCATGCCCTTCACACATAAGGGTTTGTCTTTGTAGACTAAGCCATAAGGAGCAGAACTGATAAAATATTCAGGAGGATTTTCAGTGACCTCTGCTGTAAGACTACCCTCTGCCAAGGTAACAGGTTCAAATAGAAAGAGTGAAAGAAAAATCAGTTTTAACAATCAGCTTTCCTGATCAGCCAAATAAATGTAATTAGTAAGTGTTCCTTCGTGTGGAGAAATGTCCCTCTCTGTACAAACACTGCCTTTAGATGTCCTGACCTCTCCGTTCACAGTTGTGAAGGAATGAGAAAGTGCATGAGGCTTTACTACCGCTTTTGCAACTGCTGAGGAACAAATGGAAATCATTTAAGGATCCAACCCAGTGTGCTGGGTTTTAAGAAGAATCAGGACACTGAGGAGAAAAAAAGAATGTTGCAAAACCCAGTAGGGATTTCAGTCTTCTGGAATAAACCATTATATCAATTGAAAAGATGCTGATTTTGTTTGCTTGTTTATTCTGATGGGATTAAAAACTATTTTCTTCCTCTTCCTTCAGGGAGGGAAGTTTCTTCTCACCACATTCAGCTGGAGAACATACAAAAGTTATCTACAGATGACTGCAGTTTGTTACCTTCCTTCCAGGAAGGCTTTGCTGGGAAAGTAGATTTTGGGCTTTTTTTCTGCCAGTGACTGCTACAAGACACACAACAGTTTGTACCTGTCAGCAAAACCAGTCCTTTTTCGTAACTGCCCTGCTGCTCAACACTCCTATTTCACAGTGTCAGGCACTGTGAGCACTTTAATCTGTTAAAAGGGCTTTTTTTCCTTTTAACACTAAACCCATGTTTTATTTATCAGTCTTTGATATAGGAACACTTAAAAGGCATAACACGTTTCCTAAGATGGATGACTTCTCCGTGGCTGTTGCGCCTCTGTGTGTGTGAGCACACAGGTGGTGTTGTCGCTGCTGCACGTCCAAAGGAAAGCATCTCTATAAAGGAACGCTCTCTGGCATGTGGTGCAGGACTCCAGCTCCCTAACAACAGCTCTCTGGGCACAGAGACCTATAAAGATGTCCTGTAAAGGGTCAGATTCAGGTCTCATTGAATTCAATGGGAGTCTTTGCCTGGCTTTAGGAGGATTTTTTTCCAGGTCCCGCTGAAAGAGAGAGAAACAGTGGTGAATAAAAGGAAACCGAATTTTGTTTATGGGATGTTTTAAGGCCATATGAAACTGGTTAATTTTATTATTTCCAGCTGATAGTATGAATTTTGGTCAGGGGTTACAGAAACTTAATTTGCTAGCTGGTGAAATCTAATCCCCCTCATTCCCCTGCCGTGTTCAGTGTTTCTTTGGGGTGAGTATGTTCCAGCCCCACAAGCTGCTCCTGTCCTCCAGCCTGCTTGGCAAAGGCAGGAGCTTTCCCCAGCCCTCCCATCACCCTGCATGAGTGCCATGGCTGTGTCAAGAGAATCGCTGGAACCACCCTCTCCCCATGTGCAGAGCAGAGAGTTCCGTGCTGTGCATCACAGTGAAACACCTCACTGGCTACAGAAATTGCTCAGCATGTGATCCAAGGGCAGCCAAAAGCAGCTCTTTGACTTCCCAAGGGCTGGAGAGTGCAGTTTGCAGCATGTACAAGTTGCTGTTGCAGACAAGGAGGGCCTTTCAGGCACGAACTCAAGCCCAGAGCAGATCTAGGACCTGTCCAGCACCTTTGCCTGCAGTGCTGACCACACCTGCACTGTGTTCCATGAGGAACACACATCCTTCTGTGCATTCACATATGTGCTCTCTGCACTGCAAATACCTGTACCCTGCACTGGGGCCTTCCCTGGCTCTGCAACACCCTGAATGCTGATCTAGTACATAATTAGTGTTTAATTATGATCTGGGAAAGAAAAAATACATGCTTCCTCATAAACTGGGGGGACAGGACGTCTGTTCCAACATAGGCTAGCTCTGCCACAAAGAAATCCAGTGTGGAGCCTGTCCCTGGGGCCACAGAGGATCACAGCCTCTCCAGGGAGCAGCTGGGAGTAGGAGGTGAGTTTTGCTGCTCCCTCACAGCAGCTAAGGTCCCTGGGGTAGGGGCAATAACCATCCTCTCACACCTTCTCCTCTCAGTGTGGCCAACCAGGGTCCTACCTCTGCAGACAGAAGGGCCATTATCGGGTTGTTTTTCCAGGTAAGAGTGAGCTCGTGTCTCACCTGCTCTTAAACAGGAGGGCTGGGAACTCTGGCATCACTATCTGCTCACCCTTTATAGTCAGTTCATGATCTGCGATCAGTTCTCCCTGGAAGCAAAGGGGGTTAGAGAGCGTCTCCTAAAGAAATGCCATCAGGAGCACTCCAGCCACATTATCTGTTGACTCAGTCCCTGCAGGAACTCATTCCCTTTCTAACCAGTTCTATGTATTGCATTTTGTTACCACCACCCTTATTTGCAACTTCTTTTCCTGAGACATTTCTGAAAGAGTTGGGTTTAGGCCTGCATTGGAACTGGAGTTCCCCGAGGCTGGGGTGCCCCCTTGCTGGCTCAGCAGGCACTCAGTGCTGCCAGCCTGGCAGCTGCCTCAGGGTCTGTCAGATGGTCAGGAGGATGATGAGATGTCTAGACACCCTTGAAGTCCCGATGGCTATTTGTCTCTCACTCACATTTCACTGTGAAGGAGTTGTTAATATTTGGTTGCTTAAAGAGAAAATTCTGTTCAAAAACCTTCAGTTCGTCCAAGCAGACTGTGCATTGGTCCCATCCCCAGTAGCAAAGTGATATTTTTCCCCTGAAAATATGGCTCTTGCTCTACAAAAACAGCTCCATTATGTAATGCTGTCAATCAGCTGCCAATCACATCACTATGGTAACTGGGTGCCAAATACAATACTCAGATAAGCATTAAATAGCTGCCAAATGGGGCCCTCTGTTCTCACCATCTCTAAACCTTCATCTTCCTTTTCTCCTCCTCTCTGTCTGCTCTTTTGAAAGTTTGCACTTTCCTGACGGGGTCCCTGCAATGACTCCCTGCTCAGTGTCCTGCAGCTACTGAGATACCACTGAGGTTGGAAAACAGGGTTGACTGAAATTGATTTTCAGATAAAGGTAAACCAAAGAAACTGTATTTTTTTCTGTTTTGTCTGAATTCATTTGGAACCTCTTTTTACACTCTCCATTTTCCATGGCTGCTGTCCAAGTTCTCTGAGCAGCCAGTGACACAAGGACAAGATGAGACCAAGGATCCTCTAACCTGCTATTCTTCCTCCAACAGCAGCAGACAGTTAAGGAAAAGCTATGGGAAGCTGAGGAAATAGAGGAATTCTTCCAGCAGTCTGTAGCTCAAGGACTTCCTGAGCTGGAAGTAACATCTGGAATATCGTAATTGCCCCTGATAGACCTCCTACATCAAATCTGTTGCTCCCAATTTTGAAGTCATTTACAATTTTGGCCTCCACAACGTCCTGTGTCAAAAGGTTCCTCAATGCAATTAGTGCAGGGTGTGTAAAGTTCTTCTTTGTGTTTGGGTTAACCTCTCTCTTCGGGCATTTCCACTGACCGCCTACTTGAATGTTATACCATGAAAAGTACTTTAATTCCCATTCCCCTTTGACTATTCCTGAACCTGGCACCTGTTGTTTCAGTTATCAAAAACCACGGAAATGTTTTGTTTCCCTGATTATTTCCACATGCTGCAGGTTGAAAACACTGAAATGTTTCCATATTCAAAATGATATAAATAACCTTCTTGGAAAATTCTCCCTGTGGTGATTTGAACCCAGCCAAAGCAGAAGAGAAATGAGACTTATCACTTCATGGGAAATCCTGCCATTTTGACTTCTTTTCCAGTTTGAAAAAACAGAACAGGTATCATTTTTGCCAAAATTAAACCTAAAGTGACTTTGGAGAGCTCTATGTTGCGTTCCAAGTAAGCAAATGTGTCCAATTGCATAAAAGTTGAAAAACAAACCCTGCATTTCAAACAGGCATCTCATGGTGAAAATCAGGAAAAAAAAAAAAAAAAAGAAGAAAAAAGAACAAAAAAGAAAGAAAACCTCTTTATGCCAAATAATATACTCTGAAATTTGATGTTTTAACATCAGACACTTTGGGAATTTTACCTCTGAAGTTTCATCCCCTCCAAATAAAAATCAAGCAATGTTCACAAAATATAGCTATTTTGAAGGAAACCATGCTGGTAAAAAATGTTCTCGTGAGGTGCCACATCTTGTATAGGTTGATCTCAGGGAGGAGAAAAGTGACCAGGATTTTACCTATGACTCTGTCCTGCTGAAAAGGAATGGATTTACAAGTTGGGTGTCAGCTGTGTCCCAGCCTCCTGCTACAAACAAGCCTGAGCTCACTGTGGCTGCAGTTTGCAGGGACCCTGTGGCCAGAGGGGCTGCTGTGCCAGGGCATCTCTCTTGCTTGATGCCAGCTCAGATCTGCCATCATGTCCCATCAGAAACCCCAACCAGCTGTCCAGGGCTGGTGTCCTCTGGAAATCAGGTGGCTGGTGGCTCCCCAAAACCCGGAGCCATGTGCACCATGGGACTGGGAGAAGAGGGAGGTGTTCTGCAGTGGAGAAATATTTACAGGGCCACAGAGGCTGATTTCCTCTGTGCCCCAGCAGCTGGGCCCCACTCATGAGCAGGCACGATGCCATCCTGACAGGTGGACTTAAGTGAAGGTAGCCAAAAGGTCACATACGTGCCCAAAAGACATTTGTTGAAAGCAGATGCTGTGAGCCAGGAATAAGAAATAGTCTGGAGCTCCCACACATCATTAATACAGCATAATCCCCACCCCTGGATTAACAACAAAGATAAACGTGGGGCTGTGGTAGGTAAGATACAGATTTCCTGATTATAGACCAGTGTAATACATAAAATTCTTTTTCTTCCCTTTTGTCTTTCTTCTATAGAATGGGCAAAAAGGGGCTTCCCATATTTGATAACCTGTTTTGAGAGCTGTGTGTGTCACAAGGGTAGGGAAAAAAACCAACACAACCCAAACTGCTTCACAGCTTTGGATGTGGATAGGAATACAGATTAATATGATATTAATGTAATGCAATTAAGAGAAAGCTGATGTTATTGTTTGAGACAGACATTATTTCCCCATAGAAGAATAAATCAATTGCAATTATTGCACTTTCTGTAAGAATTTGCACATTTTACTCTAGGTCAGGTCTATCACTGAAATGAGGTACTACTATATTTTAGCTAGACTGAACAAAGGGCAGAGGCAGTGACAGGTAAAACATGTAACTAATCACGCTGCATGAGTAAGAGTTCAAAAGCTAATGAGGGACAAACTAGACCTAAACACTCTCCTGAGTATTTTCATTCTTTAAAAATACAATAAAATAAAACCCAGTCAGAAAACAGATAGATAGATAGATAGATAGATAGATAGATAGATAGATGATAGATACAAGAAGGAAGAAGGAAGGCCAGCCTCTGTCTGCTTTTCCACCAGACCAGCAGTAACACAAATCCTCTTCTGCAGCTATTTATTGCCACCAGTCTTTGACATGGTCACACTATGACCCCTGCACCTGTAATGGGATACACAGGAGAAACAAAGGCATGAAGGGAAAGGGCTCAGCTTCCTCTCCTTAATTACTCCATGCAAAACAAAAGCCACCCAAGGAGTTATTTGGAAAGGAAAACAGTACTGGAGCACCCTTGCAGTTGCTGTGGACAAACGGTGTATAAGTAAAATCCCCCACCTGGAACAGAGCCAGGGGACACAAGTGTCACCAGCACTCTCCTCCTATCCCCCATGCAGAAACAGAAATGCTCTTATCCCATTTGGACACCAAAATTCATCACTATATGGATAGCTGGTGTGAGGGGAGAGCTGGAGACACCTTCAGACAGCCAAGGCCAGGTGGAGACCCAGAGTAGAGGCAGAGGGGGTGATGAAAAACAAATGCAAGCCCTGTGCCTCTGAGCCAGATAAAATCAAAGTGTGCTTGGAGCAGTCTGGGAGCCAGGCTAGCCAAGAAAGGGTATGCCTCAGCTGTGCTTTCTTAACAGCTTTCTCAAAAAAAGAGATTTTAGGGAGTGGTGTCACATTTGGTTCCCTGCAAAGTACTTGTAGCTAAGACCTTCTCACTGCCGATTTTTGATTGCACAGACCTTGTGTGCCCACAAGAATATTTCAGGATAAATGTGAAGAACGCCACTTAGCTAAAAGTAGTGGGATTCCCTGTGCTTTGTCATTGCTGTGTGTTTGCAAACCTGAGGCACAGATGGTGGCCCGGGGCACCCCTGGCACCCCACCAGGCATGGGTGGACTCCTCCCTGTGATGCAAGCAGGCACCACAGGTCTCAGCTGGGAGGCAGCAGGTTTCCAACACATGGGGACAGTCATGACAGCTGCTGCCTCCCAGCTCAGACCAGTCCCAGGATGGTCCTTTTCCCGTCTAGTGCGAGACGTGGGAGGATTGAAGCTGGGCTTTTACGGCTAGATGCTGGACAAGGGTGGAGGAGAGCTGTTCATAGAACGAAGGAGCAGTTCCATTGCTGCCTCTCAGCTGTGCACTGCAGCTTTTCTGGGGGAAAGGCCCATGGAAAAGCCTCCTTCTCCCCTCGGCTGCCAAACACAGCCCAGAGGAGACAATGAAAGTTTCACAGCTTGAGATCACACCCTAGACTGAAAGCAGGTCTAACACAGTTCATCTCCACTATTAAAACGAATATGAGCAAGTATGTGGCTAAGCTTAATATAAATACCTGATATTAGCAAGTTAATCTGCAAAGAACTGTAAAAGACACTGTTTCTTTGTATCTTATGCTTGAAGATTTTATTTGTATCTTGTTTGAATACTTGCTAGTGTACCTCTGTGCTATTCCAGTATCTTCAGCACTAGTATGTCTTGGATTTTTTATCAGCAAGCACCAAAGAGCTCAAACATCACATTTGAAAGCTCTTTCATTCAGTCAGAGAACAGAAAGCTCCAAATCATCCCTGTTGTGTTTTTTTGCATTAAAGAGCAATAACTAAGAACAACAGGAGCTAATCTATTCCATGTTTTCATGTCCCTCTAGCGACATGTTACAGAAATGGCTTTAATTGACACTGTCCTACACAAAAAGCAGGCTTTCAAGAGACACAAAACTATGCAGACACCTCACTCCACAAAATATTTTCTCCAAGACTTCATTATTTTGCAAGGACTTCACAGAAATCAGTGACAAGTGAATCAGTGACAAGAAACCCCTTACATGGTTGAACAGGGAAACTCTCCCAAGATTATGTCCTTTTGATTCAAATATGTAGAAACAAACAGCCAGAGGGATATCCTTTTAATATCCTTCCCAACTTTCCATTACCGTCACAGCACACCTTTAAAGTCCATCTGGATTTCAGTTCTGTCTCCTGACAATTAAAAAAATACCTAGTTAATGTGTTTTCCCCTCTCCTACACAAGGTTAGTATGAAGTGTCAAGTGGATATAGTGGGGCTGACCCCTGCTGATCCCAGCTCTGCATCGTGTGCAGGGTTCAGTCCCAGCACCCTGAGCTCCTGAACGCAGAAAAAACTGTGAGAGACCGGCAGCCTGCCAGAGTTTTTCCCCACCTGTCAGAGCTGCCTAGGAGGATCTGTCTGTGACAGACACCCCCACAAGTACATGGCTAATGGTTTAGGTTGGGTTTTTAAAGGTTACGGATGGAGGAGCTGGACTGAAGACATCTGCTTTCTGTCCATGTGCAAACAAACTGATTCCCCTGGCACCTGGCTGGAGAGGGAGATGCCTTTGTCCCCTTGAGGAGATGAGGTTCTTGCTTTTCCCCAGAGCCTTAAAGGGAGCATATGTGCTGTAGAAACTCTCCTGGCCAAAGCAGGATAGCCTATGACCCAGTCATCCTGCATCCATGCCCTTGTCCGGCTCTCACTGCGTTTCCAAACCCCTACACACACACCCACCCCACTAACAGTTTTCTAAAACGTTTCTTTTCATTTGTGAGTGTCACATGCCACAGACCCCCATCCACCTTCATAGGAACTACAGCATCTGTGGTCAGACCCAAGAGGCACTACCCCTGAGTTACAGATCCCCACAGTATGTACCCATATGATCCTGTGTTGGCCTCATCCACATTTCATCCACCTCTTCCAAAGGGTGTTTCAGCTTCCAAAGTCAGCATGCGAGATCTCCAGGAAGGACTAGCTCCTCCTGACCATTGCAGACAGACAACAGGTGAAAAGGGAGAAATTTTCCCTCCTGCTGGCTCTGCCTGTGTCAAAACAGTGGAAAAAGGAAAAGGAAAGTGTGATCTACATGGAGCTATTTCAGACTGTCCCAGCTGAGAATCCAAACTTGAATGCTTTGGAAAACAAGCTTTTATCTTAACAAGCTCTATCTATTGACTCTATCATATTGGCCTTTATGAATATTTCATGCATTCTCCCTCTCCCCACTCCTTCCCCCATTTATTTGTTAAAGAGAACTTTTTAAAACTGCAAAAAATGCATTTGAGGGGCATTTATTTTAAATACTTACAGGATGGTGTAATCAAAAACATGTTTTAAAGATTTAGCAGAATCAAACATCCAAGATTAAAGCAAGCAGAGAGCCAATTAACTATGTTACACAGTAACAGGGCAGTCAATAAGTCATAAAACCATCAAGTTGTCTTGGTTGTGAAATGTTTTTAATCATAACTAGATAAAAGCTATTCTGAAGACATGCACTAAGCATTGAAAGTATCTTTAATGCACACACGTTTTTAGGTACCGAGTTTAAGGTCAGTTTGCAATAGCAGAAAGCCCTCCTTGTAAAAAATTCATATATATGAATTTTTCAATTATATATTAACAAAATGGAGGAAGGGCTCAGCAGTGCAGAAAAGGTAAGTACTGGCAGAATGCACTATAAACAGTCTTTCATCTTATTTGAACTGATCTGACTCTAAAATTTATATTGTAGGCCTCTTTACTAAACACTCATTCGAACACAGCTCTTTCTTTTCTTTCACTCTTTCATCTTCTAGTGACCAAAATCTGGGCCAGTAACAACTTTGTCACTAAGATTAGACAAAAAGTGTTTGCAGTTTGCACGTCCACAGCTAGTGGGTGACAGAACCTCCTGAGGATGAGTGTAGCTTTTGCACTTACAGCAGACTCTGGGTCCCACAGTTCTTTTATTTGCTCCATAGATGGAGCACAGACTATCCTAGTGCCTCTTGCAGAAAGAATTCCAGTAATGGAAGAGAAGGGAGGTAAAATGAGGTATTCCATTTATCTCATTGCCAGAGGAGCTTTTGAACAATGAACTTCATTTTTCCTTCCATTGCACTAAAACAAAACTCTGCTTCTTCAAAAAACATCTATGAAATTAGACCAGCACAGCATTGATGGTATGAACTATAGAATTAGATTTGCTGTACTTGAAGGAAACAATTGAGGAAGATTACAAAAGGAAGGGCAAACTCTGAGTCCTCAGCTATCATTAAAACTATTCATATCCTTAGCAAGGCAGAAAATTGGATCGCTCTCCTTCTGTTCATAATTTAATGGCTTCTGTTCAGTCACAGCCCTACCTACCTGCTTAAAAGCAAATTGTATGTAGCATTGATGCACATTCATTACCATCCTCTCTCCAGATAATTTGACAGTTCCATGGCATGGTGCCACAGTTGGTCGTTAGCTCTGTCCCCGAGTATCACACTCTCCCGCAAGATGCTACAGTGACAAACTGCCGGCAGCTCCGTGTGGCTCTCCTCATCTGGTCAGCATCCACTCCAAGGGGAAGTGCTCCAGGGATTTTACGGAGGGAAGCGGGCATGAAGCAGTCTCACTGCTCTTGCACTGGTTTTGTTTGTTTCTCTGCTTGGCTTTTTAAAAAGATTTAAATATGCACAGAATGAGCAGTTAACTGGAAATAATGAGGTGTGAAAGAGAACCGCTCACCCTTAAATACTGGAAACTGCCCCCATTTCCTCTGACCAACCGGCTGCTTCTTAACCACTTGAGATTTTCTCAGGGGACTCAGGGAAGTCAGTAAAGAAGACTCAGAGGGACGATTGTTCAATCCTCTGTCTCCCTAACACAAGTTTGCTGCTATCCCAGTATGCTCCACCACCACAGACTTTCACATGCTAAGAGGTTAATAGCTGATCAGCCCAACAAAAAGTTTATTATAAAATTGATGTTACCAAAAAAAAACAAAAAACAACAAAAACCTCAAAAAAACCAACAACCTCCGACTCCATAATTTTCTGCCTTATTGTCGAATGCGCCACCATTTAGACTCGATTTGCATGATTTACTGTGCATATGGTTTTTTCTCTGTCTCCAAGCCCAGAATTATTTCCTATTGAGGATATATCAGCTGCTGGTGTCTGCAGATTGTCTTTGTCCTTTCCAACCTGCAAAATATCATCTGCAGAATCCAAATCACTGTCTGCCTATTCTGTTATCTTTTACTTCTTTTACCCATCAATAGCCAAGCTGTGCTGTTCAGTAGCTGCAGCATATTGTAGGAAGAAACTGATAAGTACATCAAACAGCATTCACAGACTACACACAAACATGTGCCACTGACATTTTTTATTGCCTGTGACAAGTCACCCATCCCCACTCAGTCTTTCCAGATGCATAATGCAGATTTCAAATGTGTGTCACTGTAGGTACTCTTTATTATAAAGAACTTATGCATATATAATCATAGCTAGAATTTGAAAAGCATATGTGGACAAAAACTACATTTCTTTCTCGAATTACAAAAAGAAAGAAGAGATGACTATGAAACTATAAAATGGAAGAGCTAAATTTAATATTTAACCAAGGACTGATCCAATAGTGTCCTTTGATTTATTTCCCCTTAGCACAGGTGTGCTAACTGGTCTCGTGTGACTTCCACAACAGTTGCTCTGCAAAGTAATATCCACTTTGTGTAAAATTCACCCCACTTATGCGGTTTGTATTCCAGGTGACAAGGAGTTCATACATAGCTGGTTACTGAAGATTAGTCAAAGAGGGCCAACCCTTTAAAATTACTTGCTTTTTTGTGACCTGCTCATTGACATCTGAACAATCTTTGTATTTTTCTGAACAAAAGCAAATTTCCCAGTGACCATAACTCACTTAAATAGAAATTAACAAAGCTTAAAGCAAATTTTCATCTGTTAGATTAAAATTACTGTAGAAGTTGGTAAAGGGTCTGGAGCACAAATCTTATGAGGAGCAGCTGAGGGAGCTGGGGGTGTTTATCTTGGAGGGAAGGAGCCTCGGGG